>CADDIJ020000387.1:0-120000 GCA_902809745.2 Tetradesmus lagerheimii | reverse complement strand
GCCAGGATGATTGGGACGATTATCTAGATTTGGCGGAGTTTGCTATCAATGATTCAGTCAGTCCTTCTACGGGCTACACGCCTTTCTATTTGGCGTATGGTCAGAATGTGTCCTCACCTATTGATTTGGCAGATGTGATCGTGCAAGCAGCGCAGATGCGTGCTCAGGAAATGACGGACGCAATTGAGCATGCCAAGGCCAAGCTTCGGGAGTCCCATGAGCGCCAAGCGCGCGCAGCCAACAAGGAGCGATAACACTACCTGTTCCAAGTCGGAGACAAGGTGAAGCTGTCCACAATCAACCTCAATTTACCATCCACGATGAGCAAGAAGCTCGCAGCTCGCTTCATTGGCCCCTTCACGGTAGAGAAGGTCATCAATCCGGTGGCCTACAAGCTGAAGCTTCCTGCTTCTCTCAAGATTCACCCTGTATTCCACATCAGCTTACTCCGGCCATGGAAGGAAGATGCGCAGTTCCCTGACCACAAAGGACACTCTGCACCCGTGCTCGTCTACCCTGATGACGACCAGTGGCTGGTGGACAAGCTCCTTGACAAGCGGCGTGAGCGAGACGGCCGGCGCTGGATTATCAAGTACTTGGTCCGTTGGCTCAATTGTGGCCCAGAGGATGATTCATGGGAGCCAGCAAGCAACATTGAGCAGAGCTTAATAGATGAGTATTAAGCCTCTCATCATGCAACCCCAGAGCAGGAGGTGGCTACCCGCAGCACACGCAGGCAAGTGCGTCGACGTGGCTGATGGGTAAGCAACGAGGACGTTGCTCCTTGGGGAGGGGGCATGATGTAAGGTTGAAGGAACCGGAAGTTTCTGGATGTTTCCAGAAGGTTCCAGATGTTCCCGAAGTTCTAGAAGTCTCCGGAAGGATGTAGATGTTTCCGGAAGTAGTATGTTCTAGGATTGTCTAGAAGCTTCCTTGGTCCAGAATGTTCCAATTGTAGGCAGCTGAGGAGGCGTTGTAGGTTTTCGCCAAGGCTATAAATAGAGGGGGCCTCTCCTCACTCAACAAGAAGTATTCACTTAAGAAGTCTTTCCATCAGACCTTTCAAGTCCTCGTAGCCTCGTCTATTGTGTGAAGCCTTCCCTTGGTAACTAACTGAGCCTTCTTTACAACTACGGCCTACGTCGAATCGCTATAGAAGACCTTAGTTGCCAAAGGATCCGCCGACAAGGCGTGACAGCATGCCACATGCAGTGTCTCCTGTCGGTCCCGCGTGCTCCTGCTTGCTGCAGTCTGGTGTGTACAGCGGTGCCTTGGTGCAATCATGCCAAACACCTATGGTAAGCAGCACCATTGTGCATCCCGCTTGCTGTTTGGACCATGCCTGCCTTCCCTGTGCGTTTTGTGCCCTGTGCTTTGAGCACCCTGCTGCTTTTCGTGCTGCACTTCGCACATGCTGCACTGCATGTACTTGTTGGTTTATGGGGAGGTAGGGGCCGCAAGATGCCTCTGGAGTTTTACTTTGGTTGCATCTTGTGGCTTGCTATCGGGTTCTCATGATATGTGAGCTGAAAGAGGGGCAAGTGACTCGCTCTAGGGCGATAGCTTGCCCACCCCTGTAACAGACCTCTCTCTCTCTCTCTAAGATGCCTCTGGAGTTTTAATTTGGTTGCATCTTGTGGCTTGCTATCGGGTTCCTGGCAAGGATATGTGGTGAGCTGAAAGAGGGGCAAGTGGACTTTCAGTTCTGCTAAGCGATAGCTTGCCCACCCTGCAATAGACCCTCTTCTGACGTTTATGGGGAGGTAGGGCCGCCGCAAGATGCCCTGAGATTTACTTTGGTTGCATCTTGCGGTGGCTTGCCATCGTCTTCAGCGATAGTGAGCCAAACGAGGGCAAGTGCGACTCCGCTCTAGGGCGATAGCTGCCCACCCCTGTACAGACCTCTCCTCGACGTTTTGTGCCCTGTGCTTTGAGCACCCTGCTGCTTTTCGGGCTGCACTTCGCACATGCTGCACTGCATGTACTTGTTGGTTCATGGGGAGGTAGGGGCTGCAAGATGCCTCTGGAGTTTTACTTTGGTTGCATCTTGTGGCTTGCTATCGGGTTCTCATGATATGTGAGCTGAAAGAGGGGCAAGTGACTCGCTCTAGGGCGATAGCTTGCCCACCCCTGTAACAGACCTCGACGCTGGTTTTATGGGGAGGTAGGGGCTGCAAGATGCCTCTGGAGTTTTACTTTGGTTGCATCTTGTGGCTTGCTATCGGGTTCTCATGATATGTGAGCTGAAAGAGGGGCAAGTGACTCGCTCTAGGGCGATAGCTTGCCCACCCCTGTAACAAACCTCTCGACGTTGGCTTCTATGGGGAGTAGTAGGCTGCAAGATGCCTCTGGAGTTTTGGTACTTTGGCTGACCTTGTGGCTTGCTATCGGGTTCTCATGATATGTGAGCTGAACGAGGGGCAAGTGACTCGCTCTAGGGCGATAGCTTGCCCACCCCTGTAACAGACCTCTCTCGACGTTTTGTGCCCTGTGCTTTGAGCACCCTGCTGCTTTTCGTGCTGCACTTCGCACATGCTGCACTGCATGTACTTGTTGGTTTATGGGGAGGTAAGGGCTGCAAGATGCCTCTGGAGTTTTACTTTGGTTGCATCTTGTGGCTTGCTATCGGGTTCTCATGATATGTGAGCTGAAAGAGGGGCAAGTGACTCGCTCTAGGGCGATAGCTTGCCCACCCCTGTAACAGACCTCTCTCAACGTTGGTTTATGGGGAGGTAGGGGCTGCAAGATGCCTCTGGAGTTTTACTTTGGTTGCATCTTGTGGCTTGCTATCGGGTTCTCATGATATGTGAGCTGAAAGAGGGGCAAGTGACTCGCTCTAGGGCGATAGCTTGCCCACCCCTGTAACAGACCTCTCTCGACGGCACCTATGGTAAGCAGCACCATTGTGCATCCCGCTTGCTGTTTGGACCATGCCTGCCTTCCCCTGTGCGTTTTGTGCCCTGTGCTTTGAGCACCCTGCTGCTTTTCGTGCTGCACTTCGCACATGCTGCACTGCATGTACTTGTTGGTTTATGGGGAGGTAGGGGCTGCAAGATGCCTCTGGAGTTTTACTTTGGTTGCATCTTGTGGCTTGCTATCGGGTTCTCATGATATGTGAGCTGAAAGAGGGGCAAGTGACTCGCTCTAGGGCGATAGCTTGCCCACCCCTGTAACAGACCTCTCTCGACGTTGGTTTATGGGGAGGTAGGGGCTGCAAGATGCCTCTGGAGTTTTACTTTGGTTGCATCTTGTGGCTTGCTATCGGGTTCTCATGATATGTGAGCTGAAAGAGGGGCAAGTGACTCGCTCTAGGGCGATAGCTTGCCCACCCCTGTAACAGACCTCTCTCTCTTGACGGCAGCAGCACCATTGTGCATCCCGCTTGCTGTTTGGACCATGCCTGCCTTCCCCTGTGCGTTTTGTGCCCTGTGCTTTGAGCACCCTGCTGCTTTTCGTGCTGCACTTCGCACATGATGCACTGCATGTACTTGTTGGTTTATGGGGAGGTAGGGGCTGCAAGATGCCTCTGGAGTTTTACTTTGGTTGCATCTTGTGGCTTGCTATCGGGTTCTCATGATATGTGAGCTGAAAGAGGGGCAAGTGACTCGCTCTAAGGCGATAGCTTGCCCACCCCTGTAACAGACTTCTTCTTCTTCTACCTCTTCTGACGGCAAAAACGGTATTGCGTTTACTTTTGTCTCAACCTTTATAGGAGAGGTACCCTATTCGACTCCTGGCATATTTTGCATATTCCGCCTAGGTCTCAACATGCAAACATCAGATGATGCAGCTGATGTAAAAGTAATAGCAGCACCCAAGCAGCAAGGCATGCAGTGACACCCTTTCCCTGCATGCAAGGCTGATGTGCAGATCAGGTCATGTACAGCAAGCTGCACTGCCAACAGTACGCCGTAGCAGCAATGCCGCAAGAACCATGCATAAATGTGTCGCAACCACAGTGCTTGATGACAGACAGCGCTACGTGAGCCCTTGCATCAGCGGCACACCCGCCAGCAAGCCTACATAAAAAGCAGGGAAGCGCACACTGTGCTGTGTGACACAATGCAACACATGTTCGGGGCTGACGTCCGGCCCAGCACAAACGAGCGGCAGACCATCCAGCAGACCAACATGAGCACTTCCTGCTAGCAGGGTGCAATGTGCATGCGATTGCTTCAATTCCTGCCAGCTGCCGCTGTGATAGCACATGCGCACCTATTCAACTGAGTCAAAACCACAACAACAGTTCAGCACAGCACAGCAGAACCTGTGCGCAAAGCCTTCGTCAAACAACAGATACCAATATCAGCATGCATGTTGGCAAAGGCACTGTACACTGCCGGCAAATGTGCAGCGTACCAGTGGACCGTGCGATGCAGCTGCTGCCTGCACAGTCAAGCCGCACTCAAATGCAACCTCCATGCTGCTGTTGGACCGGCGCGGTTGCAAGCACTGGTAGCAAGCGCCATGTCCCAGACACTTTGCATAGTCAAATCTCAAACCCTGGTGCAGCACAGCTGTACTCAGAACAGGCAATGCTGGACTCGATCAAGCATGCAAGCATACACAGCAACTGAGGCAGCTCATATGTACTCAGTGAGCATCTGCATGCATGCATGTTATCAACAAGCATGCGTCGGTGTTAGTAGTGCTGTTGCCGGCAAGGTTCAGCAGCAGCTGTGTCTGGTGGCCGAGACAGCCGCACTAAGCGACGACCCACACACCACCAAGCGCTTGCCGCATAAAACAGTACCTCTAAGCACCACAGTCACTTTGAATGGTCGGCCTTCTGTCCTACACAAGATGTTTCTGCTGAACACCAGACACGTTCCGTAACACTCCACTGATCACACCTGCACTGCGCTGAGCACAAGAGCCCTTTGGTGCAAACATCACCTACGTATAAACATGTATACTTAATTAAAGCATATAAACGAGCATCAACTGCAACCTGCAGATCACAGATATCATGTCCAGTGAACCGACCCATCAACCAACATCTCAGCGCGCTGGTAGCAGCGGCCGCATCCGCCAACGGCAGTTGCAGCAGGTATGTGGCACGCACGCTGTTGATCTTTGCCAACAGTGCGTCTCAAAGACATACGCAGACACACCCACCCAAACACTGCAGCACATCCACTTGCAGCCTGCTGTAACAACTGCAGGTGGCCGCTACACAATTACGAAAGTACCACGATCACTTACCAAGATATGGCCAGTGGCCTACCCCGTAAGGAGCCAAACGTCGACTCATGGGGTCCGCCAACTATGACTACTGCAAGCATCCAGTCACTGACGGTGACAGTCGAGTGCACGTCCAGCGTTGTGCCAGCCACACAATGCCTTGCAACAGCAGGCTGTACATTGCTGGCAGTGCACCTATGTACCATTGGCTCCGTGCATTTGACACCTCCCCAAACTTGAATTCCGAAGTAACAGGTCGCTTGATCATGAAAACAGAAACAAAGCATGCAACTGCTGGCTGGCCAGCTGCACACCACAATGCTGCTAGACAGTAGCATGGCTGCGCTACCTCACACTCCCTGTACATTGCTGCAGACACCCGCACACGCCATCCAGGTTTATTTCAACCTCTGTTGTTGCAGACCCCTTGATCTGCCAACAGCTTTGCCAACAGTATATACAGCAACCAGTACGGCAGCGCTTGATGGTCCGATTGATCAATCCTGACAGTTGCCAGTTTTTGCCACAGCGCCGCAGCGGGGCAAAACTCAAACCCTCTCACAACCTCTGCATCCCGTAAAGCAACAAACTGATACACAGAGGATAACACTGGTCACCTGAGACTGACGCCCCAGAATGATCACACTGTCCCGCTGCATCTTCCGTTCACATGCAGTTGTCCCCAAAAGAACAGAGTGAGTGACTTCACTGCGGTGAACACATTCCTTGCACAGACCTCTGCCAATGTGCATACACACCGTTGCGGCAACGGCTGCACGCACACCAAACAAACACACCATGCGTATGACATCTCATAGACAGGTACACAAATGCATGTATATAAGTAGGCATCTGGGCATAATCATAACAATAATAATAATAATAATGTGTTTTCTGGGGTTGAGCCTCTTTTTGAGTGACAGTCAGAGCTGAGCTGTTCGCAGCATCCTTTTTCCAGCTGGTGTCCGTTGTGGCGTAGCCGCTTGAACACACCGTGTAACCCCTCTTCTTTTTATGCTAATCTGGCAATGCAGAAACGATGTGCATTGTGCGCATAACCACTGGTGGTAACCACTGGCAGTGGCGTCCCTCTTCCCATAGTCAATCGCTGGGTCATCCACAGAGCTGCGGCAGCTGACAACTCTGCCTGCCTCGCTCCGTTGACCCTCAAACTCTAGCACATCCCTCCTCATTCCAAAGACATACAATAGAGCTTTCCAGGCTTCAGACCCAAAGATACTCGTACCCAAAACCACAAATACCTGCTGCTGCACCCGTGAAAGTTTGCCCATGGAGCAAAATATACATGCATGCAGCCTCACATATCAGCACACATCAGCAGCCTCGCATATGTTGACTATGTACAGCTATGCGCCAGCTTAACAGCTCAGGATCAGCACCAGCTGCCGCTGCTGTGGTTACCAGACACTGAATACATGTTCAACTGCTGCTGGGCCCCACCTGCTGCGTACGGCCTTGGCTGCCCAACCAACTGCTCCAAACCAGACAGCACTTGCTGCAGCTGTGCGTACTCAGCATGCAGCGAGGTCATCCTGCTGTGCAGCTCAGCTGCAGCAGCAGGTGTGCTAGACGCATAGAAGTCGGGCGCAGCATGCGCACCTGACCACTGCTGCTGCTGGACCGGAGCTGATGCTGTGCAGCAAGCCAGCTGGCCGTTGTTAATAAGCCCTGCAGCTGCCAGCTCAGCTTCGATCATTGCTTCAATCTCAAGCTCTGTCAGATCGTCTTCATCAGCTGCTGTAGCCGAAGCTTCTGCAATGTACGCAAGCTGCTGCTGGCTGCCTGGCAACGAGGCAGCTGCTGCCAGCGCACTGCTGATTTCGCGCTGCACGAGCGCACTCAGCATGTCCGTGTCTGCGTTGGCAGCTCCTGCAGGCACCCACCCCTGCTGCTCCTGTTGTCCGACTGCAGTCCATGCATCGCACAAGGCTGCAACTGGTCCTGCTGCTGATGCACTGCAGCTTGAGTGGTCAGAGCCACCACCCAGTACACCCATGAAGTTTACTGCATGCACTGCTCCTGCTGCTGCTGCTGCAACTGCAGGAGCTCCTCCATCCAACTTCATGGCATCGACAGCAACAGCCACCAGCTGCATTGGCCGCATGCGCTGCTGGCACCTCTTTGGCGGCTGCTCCTCAGTCTGCTGCTGCTGCAGCCGCTGGTGCATCTTCTCTGCGTTTGCCTTGCGCTTCACTAAGCTGGTACGGCAGCTGCGCTTGGTGCCCTCAAAGCGTGCCAGTGGCTCAAGCTTGCCGCACTGCTGGCTGCGGGGCATCAACACGACAGCCAGCAAATCCATGAGCTTCAGTATTGGGCGGACACCAGCCAGCACGGATCGCATTCTGCTGAGCAGGTGACAAGGAGGCTGCAAGTCCCTTACTGTCAGGACCTTACTGCTGAAGCTGTCAAGCAACCGCACGCAAGCTGCCTGTGATGTACAGCTGATGGAGCAGCAGGCCTCTAGATACCATAGCAGGTTGATGTTCAGGTGTTGTTACGACAGGTTTCAATCACACATAGTCGTGGGGTGCTGGGTTATGGCGGCAGTATCAGCGCTAGCATGTGCAGCTTACCAGTAGCGCCACATTCCGGGCCTGCTCTCAGGCACTTCAATGGCTGGCGCCTGCAGGCACAGCACAGCACAAACAAACACATCAGGATGCTGCTGCACACATGCTGCAGACGCACGTGTTGCAGGCTTCCTGGAGCGCTGCTCAGATAGTTGATGTTGTGCGCATGGCTTGTTGGTTGACACTACAAGATAAAAGTGAATGTTTGTAACACCCTCATAACATACAGCTACGGTACTACATAACAACTACTGAGTCAGTGCCAGCTGCCAGCTGTGCACGTACACACAGTGAACAACCCTAAATCAAAAGGCTGTATGAAGTACGCGTCTTACAAAGACAAAGAAGTGTTACATTGGTGTGTACGACAAAGACAAAGAAGTGTTACATTGGTGTGTACGACAAAGACAAAGAAGTGTTACATTGGTGTGTACGAGCGGCTACGCTGCAAGGGACACCTGGAAATCAAGGAAAGCTGCAAGCAGCTCCCGCTCAGACTGTCCCTTGCGAGCCTGAGTATGATGGAGACTGAACCTTGATAAAACAGCCCCCTGTGTGAGAGGCATGACAGTGATGGACACCAGTGCGCGTCCACAAAACCAACTGCTGGCTGACAGTTCTGCTTACCTTCATATGCTGTTCACAGAGTCGTTTCTTGCGGTTGTAGCGGCCGCCCAGGTCCCTCACTGTGCAGCCCAATGCCTGCAGCACAGCAGCACGCCAAGAGCCAGGCATGCGTTAGGCACAGATGCAAGTGCCCACAAACAGCAGACTATCTTGGTTATATGGCCTTGCTGCGTGCATGAGAGACTGAAGTGTGGCATTGCCTCCATTGACCCTGCTGCTGGGTCAGATCTGGGCAGCACTGCAGTGCAGCTGCAGAGCTGTGGCGCGCCAGGTGCCACTCTGTGCTGCACATTCAATCAAACGCAGGACTAACTATAAGTCTGACACATCAGAAACAACGAGTACGGGCTGAAGCGCTCACCCTGCATCGCTTCCCTTTGCTGCGGGCACTTTTTGCTGCCTGCAGCCCTTCCCCACAGCGAAGCAGCAATTCCTCCACTGAACCTTCGGACCCTGTAAGTAATATGCATATGTAATGTATAGAGCGTTGAAAGCGCTCCCCTCACCACGTGCAATGCGTGTCACTAGACGGGCAAGGGCACGCAATTATGCATGCAGCCAACGTGACGTATTGATCCTTGCGACTTGTAACTTCACATCTTAGCCTTCAACGTATATGCAAATGCGTCGACAGAGCATGCTGTGGTGCTCGCGTTGTGAACAGGCACAGCAGCTGCAGTCGTGATGCGCAATGGAGAGTAGATCACCGATAACGAATTTTTGTGTCTCACCTGTACCAGAACACATTGTATGTTTTCAGGCTGCTCCCACGGCAAAATCAGGCCTGCTCAGAGTACTGCTGGTTTGAGGACCGATACTCAAGAACAGCTATACTTTTCTGTGTTGTTCAATTAGGTTTATGAACGTCCGACGATGCGAGCTTGTGAGCTTCTAATATCACAACTGTTGTTTGTGCGTGATGTCGAGCTACTACCAGCATGCCTCTGAACGGTTGCACTGAAAGGATCGACAGATAGACGTTCAGGATGTTGACCAGCTGCAGACACAGGTCTGGAGCACAAGTCATGCGTTGCCAAGCCATGAACCAATCGCACCCTTGAAATGTTATATTTAGCGCAGGCCGCGACCGGGGTTGACGCATCCTCCAGCATGGCCAAACCTCTGTTTCGTCTACTTTGAAAGCAATTATATGTCTACACGAACATATCCGGACGGGTTTAGGCTGTCAATCAGATCATTTGGTTCCAAGGGGTTGTGGCGCATCAGCAAAAGACTCACGGCAGCCCTTGATCCCCACCTGTTGATGTACGAAGTTGCAAATATGAAGAAATATCAGCACAAAGACCAGTACTAGGCGGACGATTGACCGTGCACAACCGGCTGTGGCTGATGTCAACTGCGTCTGACCAGCAGCTGCTGCTGCAGTGATTATGCATGGCATTTGATATCTGCAGCAGCTGCTCGGCCTGAAGTATTCGCAGTTTCCGATGCCTTATCATAATGTAAAAGTTATGTGTATGCAAGCAGCAGTGTGCCAGCGCAGTACGATGAGTAGATATTTGCAAAACCAGGGCGCAGCACACTCTTGACTGTGTATCACCCTGCTTAGCGTGCTTTACAAATTTTACACCAGCGTTCTCAACCAGCGCCTCATCAAGTTTGCAGAAGGCAAGTCAGTGGCGGAGGGCACGACACAGCAACGGCAGCAGCAGCAACAGCAGGCGCAACAGCAGCAGCAGCAACAGCAGGCGCAACAGCAGCAGCAGCAGGCACGTCAGCAGCAGCAGGCGCAACAGCAGCAGCAGCAGGCACGTCAGCAGCAACAGCAGCAGCAGCAGCAGCAGCAGCAGCGTGTAACTGCTGCTACAGCAGCAGGAACGCTGCTGCTGCACGAGAGCCAGAACGGCTTTCGTCCCAAGCGCAGCTGTGCTGACCACCAGAGTGTGCTCAGTGAGGTGTTGGGTGGGAGGAAAGCTGAGGGGAAGGATTCTTATGTGCTGTTTGTTGACACCTATAAGGCTTTCCCAACAGTGTGGCTTGATGGGCTCCTTCAAAAGCTGTGGGACAAGGGTGTGCGTGGAAAGATGTTCCGTGTACTCTACAACTTGTATCAGGGTGCACGCCGTGTGGTGTCTCACGAAGGTCATGTCACTGAGAGCTTCACATGTGACCTTGGTTTGCATGAGGGCGATGTTATTTCCACCACACTGTACCTGTACTTCATTGATGATCTGCTGCATGAGGTGCATGCAAAGCACCCTGGAATCACCCTTATGGGCCCTTGTGACGAACCTGCTGGTCAGGTTGTGGCAGCCATGCAGGCTGATGACTTTGTTGCTGTGTGCGGATCTCTGGCTGAGGTTCAGGCTGTGGCTGCAACAGTTTATGAATACAGTTGTAGTGGCGGTTCAAGCTGAATAGCTTGAAGTCTGCTGTCATGCATGTCTCACCAGCTAGACAGCCCAGCCAGTTGGCTGATTCTGGCATCGTTTGGAACGGTGTGCCTGTGCCTGTTGTATCAGAGTACCGCTACCTTGGCCTGTGGTTCAACAATGCCTGCAACTGGAATACGCACTTTGAGAAGATGTTGGCAAAAGTGCATCGTGTGAAGGGTGGGCTCATGCCAGTCTGGAAGAGCCGGCTCATCAGCGTGGAAGTAAAGCGTATCATTCTGCTTACATGCGTTCGCCCGATTGTTGAATATGGCAGCGAGGTCTGGTTTCCGTCAACTGCAAGGCAACCGCAACAGATTGACAAAGTGCAGACTGACATCATCAAGTGCTCAATGCGTTGTGGCAAGGAGCGCCCTTGCACTTCACTTGTTCTGGCTGAATGGGGTGTGAAGCCATTGCACATGTGGCTTCATCAGAGGGCGATGGAGTATTACTTTAGGGTTCAGCGTATGCAGAACTGTCGGTTGCCACGTCAGGTTTTCTCAGCTGAGTGGAAGCGCCCTAGTGGTGCTGTTGCGGTGACACCTTGGCATAAGTATGTGCAGAGTTTGCTTTGCAAGTATGGTGGATGTTGAGGCGGCGGCTGATCGAGCTAATGCGTGCAAGAATCACATCAACCGTCAGGTCAGGAAGCTGCATGCAGACACAATTGTTTGTGAATCACTGCAGCACTCTACTTTGAGCCGTTACATCACGCATGTGCACCCTACACATGCTGATGCCATGCGTTTTAAAAGGGCTAGGCCCTTTTTGTGTTCTGGTGCGCCAACGCGTGGTATTGAGTTGCTGATGCGTGTTCGAATGGGCTGTCTTTGTGTGCATGAGCGTACCAGTCGTTATGGTGGCAGCAGAGCTGATTCTAACACAGCATGTCCTGCTTGTGGTCAGGGTGTTGAGTCTTTGTCACATCTGATGTTTGATTGTCCCTCTACTTCTGCTCAGAGGGATACTATGCTTGATCATCATCATCATCATGCGTGATGAAATTCGGTCTGTTTTGCGTGATGTTGCTGGCGGCGCTGAAAAATTGCGCAATGTGTTGTCGTTGACTGATGCATCCACCAAGTTGTTGCGTTTTGTTTCTGATGATATTTGGGGTAGTAGGGGGGTGTGCCGAGTGATATCTAGGAGCATTGCTGAGTATCTTGTCCAAGCTTGGGATGTGCGTAATATTTGCAAACACAATGGAGCAGTGCTCCCTCTTTCTTCCGCTCCTGAGGGGCGCGGGGCCGATGGCGTTGATGCTATGGCTTAATGGGTGATGATGATGATGACTAGTCAGTATACGCTGGCAGCCCATGATTAGCGAGAGATGAATTGCTTTTCTCTGGGCCAATGGCCGCCATCAACGGCTGACGCTATGAAAGTGCAACGCCCACATGGCCGTGACGTCATGCAGTGACTGCACTGCAGCTGAGCTGCAGTCAGCCGCTGAAATGGGCTGAGCCTGTGGCGCTTGAGGCGCCACAGATAGGAGCAGCGCAGTGGAAAGTATGCAGACCGTCGATTATCATGCAGCTCGAGGCAACCTTGACACATTCAGGTTGATGTTGAAGTTGCTGTAGGGTGCAAAATGCCTCACTCTCTAGAGAGATCTCTGGGCCAGCAGATCTACAACGTTGTGAAATGCAAACGTTCTCAAAGCTGCAAGCCCTTTCTTCCCACAGATAGAACTATATGAAAACTCAACTGTTTGTGGGAGCGCTGTCTGGGTCTTCCACATGAGTAGGCCGCACGTGCTGTTCAAGATGTTTGCAAGCTGTGCCTGACAAAAGAACCCTGCAAGCAGGTTGACGCGTTGGCCCGTCCCAGCACCAGTCATCACTGATCACAACAGTGCCCTAGCAAAATGGCTAATTTGCCTTTGCCGCTGGTATAATCTGTGCTGTCTGCGTGACACTCCATCAGGGGAGACGTTGATATCTGCCATCGACTGGGCCTAGCGAGCACTGGATGTCCGCATGACAAGGGCTACGGTTGAATTCAACATGGATGACCAGGATCGGCGCTCCGGGCGTGTTGGTGCCAGCAGCACAGCTCCGCAATTTGACTTTGTCCATCCTGCTGTGCTGCTGCTGCCTGAGCCTCTGGAGTCTGAGTTCTGGCAAAGCACTTCGGCGATACGGTACGCACATTACGTACAAAACAAGAGCATTGAAAACCACGGTTCAATGCCTCAGTTTGAGCGATGCTAGCAGCAGGGTGCACATGCACTTGTTACTGCTGCTTGTGTACATGATACAGCGTTGGAGTGGTGCAGCAGATCACATCAATATGCATCGTTGATGCCTGCACTGGTGGCAGATTGATTTGCATCTTTGCCTGCATATCGGCTCGCGGCCTGTGCTGTGCAGCATCCTTACTGCTGGCCTGCTGTTCTGCTGCTGTTCCTCATGCTGCTGCTGCTTCATACTTGCTAGGTTACTCAAGGCGTTTGATTTCATTTGCCTGTGCAACAACATATTCACCTACAGCATGTTGCTGCGCACGTTTGGCTTAGGCAGCAGCAGCGGCATGTCGTGGCACCACCTGCTGCCGGTAGCTACATACTTCATTCTCGCAATACTGCAGCTGCTGGTGCTGCTGCTGGCTCCAAACCTTCATCAGGTATACAACATGAGAATGAAGGCAGCGTAACATATAGAAACGCAGTGTTGCAGATTGTAGCTTCCAGCAGTGTTGTGCTGCGCCATCCTGTGCATATCGTGTCTGCAACATGTGGCGCATGTAGCTACAGATACATGCAGTATAAGTACTAGTACTATACCCCTGCCAGCCTGCTGCTGATGGCCTTGCCAATTCTGCTCCATGTTGTCGACATCGGACTGTGCAATGCCTTCGGTACCTGAACATCTTGCAGCATCCCCTCACGTCTGCTGCTGCTGCTGCTGCTGCTGCTGCAAAACTGGCCATGCGACTGCCAACCTTCCTCTCACCCCAACAGCGCTACCGCCTGTGTGTGACGATCGCCAACCGGCTGCTGCGCCTGGCTACGCTCACCTTTGCAGCGGTCAACACCTCGCCAAGCGTCATGGCGCGCATGACGACTCGCGTCAACAGCTCCACACGCAGCAACACATCGCAGCTCATGCAGCTGATCCGGCCGATCGTGGGCCCACCGTTGGTCTACTTAAACCACTCTGGCTACGTGCTGCCTTTTGCCTGGGTGCTTCCGTTTCAGTTGTACACCCTTGCGGCGTGCTCGTTCATGATTGCGTCGTCGGTGTGTGTGCTGTCGCAGTCTGAGGCATATGCAGCAATGGCTACACAGGCTTGCAGGACGCTCAAGTCGGGCATGTTCTATGGAAGCATGCTGCTGGGCGGCCCCGCATCTACACGGCCGCCAGCCGCAGCAGCAGCAGCGCCAGATGCAGCAGCTGCCAGTAGTGGTAGTGCTGGGTGTACAGGCAATGTGTCGGCGTGTTTGGGCGCTGCCAAGATCGGTTGGCAGGGGGATTGCCGGGGTGCGGAAGCCGTGTTGCTGCTGCACGCGTTTGCTTACGTTGTGTTGCTTGTGGTGCTGCCGCTGCTGGTGCTGTACTTTGTGGAGTTGTTGTTGAAGACAAACTTTCTGAGACAGAAGCAGCGGCGGCAGCAGCAGCTACAGGAGGGACCTCACGCGCAGCATAGTTGGGGGCAGCGGCTGCGATTCTCTCCCATGGTTGACTCCACATGGGTGCGCCTTGTGGTGTCGTATGCCTGCGTTGTGGGCGCATTCTACGCATGTAATGCAGTGGTTACGCTGCTTTCGCCGGTTACTTGCAGTTGCGATGGGCGACTTGTGTTCGGGCAGCTGTTGCGACGTGGCAGCATCAGCTAGCGGCAGCAGCGGCACCAGCAACAGTGCAAGCACAGAGCTATGAGGAGCGTTTGCGGCGTATGCTTTGCATGAATGCTGCCGTGTGGGGGTTAGCAGCTGGTGACTGGCGTATACAGCACGATGTTCTGCAACACGTGTCCACCTGCTACCTTTTGTACTTGCTTAAGTAACATGCTGTGCACTCAGCTGTAGATTGGCACATGGGCTTGTAACCAGCAGACATAACATGTCCTGTTCAGCTAGTCTTGTCGCGCACAGTTGTATCCAGTACTGTCACTAATCAATGGAGAGTCATGGATGGTTGCATGTAATCGGTTGAGTTGTTGGCGGATGAAGCATGCATGCACCACATGGTGACTGCAGGCGTGCATGCCTTGATGTTTTTGCATAGGTTTTTGCATAGGTCTGTCATCATCATCATGTTACCCATTAAGCCATAGCATCAACGCCATCGGCCCCGCGCCCCTCAGGAGCGGAAGAAAGAGGGAGCACTGCTCCATTGTGTTTGCAATTATTACGCACATCCCAAGCTTGGACAAGATACTCAGCAATGCTCCTAGATATCACTCGGCACACCCCCCTACTACCCCAAATATCATCAGAAACAGAACGCAACAACTTAGTGGATGCATCAGTCAACGATAACACATTGCGCAATTTTTCAGCGCCGCCAGCAACATCACGCAAAACAGACCGAATTTCATCAAGCATGATGATGATGATGATCAAGCATAGTATCCCTCTGAGCAGAAGTAGCGTGACAATCAAACATCAGATGTGACAAAGACTCAACACCCTGACCACAAGCAGGACATGCTGTGTTAGAATCAGCTCTGCTGCCACCATAACGACTGGTACGCTCATGCACGCAAAGACAGCCCATTCGAACACGCATCAGCAACTCAATACCACGCGTTGGCGCACCAGAACACAAAAAGGGCCTAGCCCTTTAAAACGCATGGCATCAGCATGTGTAGGGTGCACATGCGTGATGTAACGGCTCAAAGTAGAGTGCTGCAGTGATTCACAAACAATTGTGTCTGCATGCAGCTTCCTGACCTGACGGTTGATGCGATTCTTGCACGCATTAGCTCGATCAGCCGCCGCCTCAACATCCACACCATACTTGCAAAGCAAACTCTGCACATACTTATGCCAAGGTGTCACCGCAACAGCACCACTAGGGCGCTTCCACTCAGCTGAGAAAACCTGACGTGGCAAACGCGAATTCTGCATACGCTGGACCCTAAAGTAATACTCCATCGCCCTCTGATGAAGCCACATGTGCAATGGCTTCACACCCCATTCAGCCAGAACAAGTGAAGTGCAAGGGCGCTCCTTGCCACAACGCATTGAGCACTTGATGATGTCAGTCTGCACTTTGTCAATCTGTTGCAGCTGCCTTGCAGTTGACGGAAACCAGACCTCGCTGCCATATTCAACAATCGGGCGAACGCATGTAAGCAGAATGATACGCTTTACTTCCACGCTGATGAGCCGGCTCTTCCAGACTGGCATGAGCCCACCCTTCACACGATGCACTTTGCCAACATCTTCTCAAAGTGCGTATTCCAGTTGCAGGCATTGTTGAACCACAGGCCAAGGTAGCAGTACTCTGATACAACAGGCACAGGCACACCATTCCAAATGATGCCAGAGTCAGCCAACTGGCTGGGCTGTCTAGCTGGTGAGACATGCATGACAGCAGACTTCAAGCTATTCAGCTTGAACCGCCACTTACAACTGTATTCATAAACTGTTGCAGCCACAGCCTGAACCTCAGCCAGAGATCCGCACACAGCAACAAAGTCATCAGCCTGCATGGCTGCCACAACCTGACCAGCAGGTTCGTCACAAGGGCCCATAAGGGTGATTCCAGGGTGCTTTGCATGCACCTCATGCAGCAGATCATCAATGAAGTACAGGTACAGTGTGGGGAAATAACATCGCCCTCATGCAAACCAAGGTCACATGTGAAGCTCTCAGTGACATGACCTTCGTGAGACACCACACGGCGTGCACCCTGATACAAGTTGTAGAGTACACAGAACATCTTTCCACGCACACCCTTGTCCGACAGCTTTTGAAAGAGCCCATCAAGCCACACTGTTGGGAAAGCCTTATAGGTGTCAACAAACAGCACATAAGAATCCTTCCCCTCAGCTTTCCTCCCACCCAACACTCACTGAGCACACTCTGGTGGTCAGCACAGCTGCGCTTGGGACGAAAGCCGTTCTGGCTCTCGTGCAGCAGCGGCGTTCCTGCTGCTGTAGCAGCAGTTACACGCTGCTGCTGCTGCTGCTGCCGTTGCTGCTGCTGACGTGCCTGCTGCTGCTGCTGTTGCGCCTGCTGCTGCTGACGTGCCTGCTGCTGCTGCTGCTGTTGCGCCTGCTGTTGCTGCTGCTGCTGTTGCACCTGCTGTTGCTGCTGCTGCTGTTGCGCCTGCTGTTGCTGCTGCCGTTGCTGTGTCGTGCTCTCCGCCACTGACTTGCCTTCTGCAAAGTTGATGAGGCGCTGGTTGAGAACGCTGGTGTAAAATTTGTAAAGCACGCTAAGCAGGGTGATACCACGGTAGTTGGTGGGGTCTGTCAGGTCACCCTTCTTGGGCATGTTCACAACTGTACCTGGCACCTGGTGCACCTGCTCAAGCTGCCACATCAGATTGCAGTACTGCAGTAACATATCTGCGGCCGTGCTGCCTCCATACTTGAGTAGCTCATTGACAATGCCCTCCTCAGCCGGGTTGCCGGCCTTGCCAGTGCGTAGCCTCTGCAGGCAGTCGGAAACTTCGGCGGCAGTGATGGGCAGGTCCAGCGGTGATGGGCAGGTCCAGCGGGGTGGCAGGGGAGTTAGCAGAGTCTTGCAAATACTGTTGCACATTGGCTGCAACACAAGACATGTGTGCAGCGTCAAACTGGGGGTTGGAGGAAGCAAATGCTGCATGGCTGCCAACGCGCTCATAATGACGCTTGAAAGCATCAGCTTTCTCAGCTGGGGTAGATGCCACATGCCCAGATGGATGCTGCATGACGCTGTAAACTGCCTCGCTGACATGCTTAGGGCACAGACGACGCACAAGCTGCCACATGTCTTTCTCTCAAAGCAGGCTGTCATCATTCATGCGATTTGTGTATGCAGAAGTAATGGCATGCTGGCACTGCTCTTTGTACTGCTTCTCTGCTGCTTTGACCAGCTGTGTAGTAGCCTTCTGCATACACAAATCGCATGAATGATGACAGCCTGCTTGGAGAGAAAGACATGTGGCAGCTTGTGCGTCGTCTGTGCCCTAAGCATGTCAGCGAGGCAGTTTACAGCGTCATGCAGCATCCATCTGGGCATGTGGCATCTACCCCAGCTGAGAAAGCTGATGCTTTCAAGTGTCATTATGAGCGCGTTGGCAGCCATGCGGCATTTGCTTCCTCCAACCCCCAGTTTGACGCTGCACACATGTCTTGTGTTGCAGCCAATGTGCAACAGTATTTGCAAGACTCTGCTAACTCCCCTGCCACCCCGCTGGACCTGCCCATCACTGCCGCCGAAGTTTCCGACTGCCTGCAGAGGCTACGCACTGGCAAGGACGGCAACCCGGCTGAGGAGGGCATTGTCAATGAGCTACTCAAGTATGGAGGCAGCACGGCCGCAGATATGTTACTGCAGTACTGCAATCTGATGTGGCAGCTTGAGCAGGTGCACCAGGTGCCAGGTACAGTTGTGAACATGCCCAAGAAGGGTGACCTGACAGACCCTACCAACTACCGTGGTATCACCCTGCTTAGCGTGCTTTACAAATTTTACACCAGCGTTCTCAACCAGCGCCTCATCAAGTTTGCAGAAGGCAAGTCAGTGGCGGAGGGCACGACACAGCAACGGCAGCAGCAGCAGCAGCAACAGCAGGCGCAACAGCAGCAAGCAGCAGCAACAGCAGCAGCAGCAGCAGGCACGTCAGCAGCAACAGCAGCAGCAGCAGCAGCGTGTAACTGCTGCTACAGCAGCAGCGTGTAACTGCTGCTACAGCAGCAGGAACGCCGTTGCTGCACGAGAGCCAGAACGGCTTTCGTCCCAAGCGCAGCTGTGCTGACCACCAGAGTGTGCTCAGTGAGGTGTTGGGTGGGAGGAAAGCTGAGGGGAAGGATTCTTATGTGCTGTTTGTTGACACCTATAAGGCTTTCCCAACAGTGTGGCTTGATGGGCTCTTTCAAAAGCTGTGGGACAAGGGTGTGCGTGGAAGATGTTCCGTGTACTCTACAACTTGTATCAGGGTGCACGCCGTGTGGTGTCTCACGAAGGTCATGTCACTGAGAGCTTCACATGTGACCTTGGTTTGCATGAGGGCGATGTTATTTCCCCCACACTGTACCTGTACTTCATTGATGATCTGCTGCATGAGGTGCATGCAAAGCACCCTGGAATCACCCTTATGGGCCCTTGTTACGAACCTGCTGGTCAGGTTGTGGCAGCCATGCAGGCTGATGACTTTGTTGCTGTGTGCAGATCTCTGGCTGAGGTTCAGGCTGTGGCTGCAACAGTTTATGAATACAGTTGTAAGTGGCGGTTCAAGCTGAATAGCTTGAAGTCTGCTGTCATGCATGTCTCACCAGCTAGACAGCCCAGCCAGTTGGCTGATTCTGGCATCGTTTGGAATGGTGTGCCTGTGCCTGTTGTTTCAGAGTACTGCTACCTTGGCCTGTGGTTCAACAATGCCTGCAACTGGAATACGCACTTTGAGAAGATGTTGGCAAAAGTGCATCGTGTGAAGGGTGGGCTCATGCCAGTTTGGAAGAGCCGGCTCATCAGCGTGGAAGTAAAGCGTATCATTCTGCTTACATGCGTTCGCCCGATTGTTGAATATGGCGGTGAGGTCTGGTTTCCGTCAACTGCAAGGCAACTGCAACAGATTGACAAAGTGCAGACTGACATCATCAAGTGCTCAATGCGTTGTGGCAAGGAGCGCCCTTGCACTTCACTTGTTCTGGCTGAATGGGGTGTGAAGCCATTGCGCATGTGGCTTCATCAGAGGGCGATGGAGTATTACTTTAGGGTTCAGCGTATGCAGAACTGTCGGTTGCCACATCAGGTGTTTTCAGCTGAGTGGAAGCGCCCTAGTGGTGCTGTTGCGGTGACACCTTGGCATAAGTATGTGCAGAGTTTGCTTTGCAAGTATGTTGTGGATGTTGAGGCGGCGGCTGATCGAGCTAATGCGTGCAAGAATCACATCAACCGTCAGGTCAGGAAGCGCGGGGCCGATGGCGTTGATGCTATGGCTTAATGGGTAACATGATGATGATGATGAGGTCAGGAAGCTGCATGCAGACAGAATTGTTTGTGAATCACTGCAGCACTCTACTTTGAGCCGTTACATCACGCATGTGCACCCTACACATGCTGATGCCATGCGTTTTAAAAGGGCTAGGCCCCTTTTGTGTTCTGGTGCGCCAACGCGTGGTATTGAGTTGCTGGTGCGTGTTCGAATGGGCTGTCTTTGTGTGCATGAGCGTACCAGTCGTTATGGTGGCAGCAGAGCTGATTCTAACACAGCATGTCCTGCTTGTGGTCAGGGTTTTGAGTCTTTGTCACATCTGATGTTTGATTGTCCCGCTACTTCTGCTCAGAGGGATACTATGCTTGATGAAATTCGGTCTGTTTTGCGTGATGTTGCTGGCGGCGCTGAAAAATTGCGCAATGTGTTGTCGTTGACTGATGCATCCACTAAGTTGTTGCGTTTTGTTTCTGATGATATTTTGGGTAGTAGGGGGGTGTGCCGAGTGATATCTAGGAGCATTGCTGAGTATCTTGTCCAAGCTTGGGATGTGCGTAATATTTGCAAACACAATGGAGCAGTGCTCCCTCTTTCTTCCGCTCCTGAGGGGCGCGGGGCCGATGGCGTTGATGCTATGGCTTAATGGGTAACATGATGATTATGACTACCCCATGATCTGTGCGGCACTCAGCTAGGTTCCATAGACACTATGGCAGACAGCGACAGTTTACATTCGTGATAGCTTGTAATTAATCACACACTATGTGATATTCCGTGATTGTTTGCGTAATATTTTTACCTGTCTCCACTGGCCGAGGTAAAAGTGTCGTGAAATATTACAGGACTCGCCAGAATTACGCCAGAATTATGTTGGATGAGATTCGGTCTGTTTTGCAACAGACAGTTGCTGGTGGCGCTGGAAAATTGCGCAATGTATTGTCGTTGACTGATGCATCGACCAAGTTGTTGCGTTTTGTTTTTGATGATGTTTGGGGTAGCAAGGGGGTTTGCCGACTGGTGTCTAGGAGCATTGCTGCGTACCTTGTGAAAGCTTGGGATGTGCGTAATAGTTGCAAACTTAATGGAGCGGTGCTCCCTCTTTCTTCCGCCCCGGGGGGGCGCGGGGCCGATGGCATTGATGCTATGGCTTGATCTGGTAATTTGATGATGATGATGATGATGATGATGATGATGATGATGATGATGATGATGATGATGATGAGAACTCGCCAGAATTACGCCAGTATTAAGCCCGTAACTTTGTGTTTTCACACGGAAAGTATGTAAACACCGACTGTAATAGCGGCAAATCGTTCAATTTTGACTTTACAATTTTGTGAAATATCGTAATAACTCATCATCATCATCAGCATCGTAATAACTGTGATAAATACGTTGTTTTTTTGTTATTTGTTGTAAAACATAAAGCACAAAACTTTACAACACCCAGGACGTCGAAGTCATCATCATCAAATTACCAGATCAAGGACGTCGAAGTGTGATAATGTTGTTATAAAATTACAATATTAACATTATTTTTATATTATGATACATTACGAACTAATTGTGTGAATTCTCGGATTCTCGAGATTCTCGAATTTTGCAGTGCAGTATTGTACAGGGTTCGAGCCACTGGCAACATGGCCAGTGACCTCACCCAAAAACCTGCACCCTGTTGCTGTGTGCTTCTGATGGCGAGTATTTGTTGATTCTGTCCGTGTTCACAGGATTGAAGCCTGATGAAGGGTGAAGAGCCCGAAACGCGTCGCTTTCCATGTAATACGACACAACAGAGTCAACAATAGTCTGAACTTGTCTCAACAGTAGCTGTAGCCAGTCGCATTACGCTATTGCTTTTCAAAGTGGTAAATGTGACAAGGCTGTAATATCTCATCATCATCAAATTACCAGATAAAGCTGTAATATCTGTAATCATACAAAGAACAAGTTGTTACGCGGGTTCGATGCCTGATGTGTGATGATGCAGTAAAATAATCACAATTCTCACCATCATGTTATTTTGTTCGATAATAACATCTGGTGAAGAATAGTCATGCACTTGTTACAGTCGTGAACTGTGTGGTACAACATCACAAACAACCACAATGTGTATCCAGATGTGATATGGGCACACACCAGAACGCCGTTGACACGGCGTATCACAACACGATGTTGTAGCATACCTCACACTGTGCTTGGCAACTGCTTGTCACGTACCACAAATTATGGGCACGCAACTGCAGAGTCACATCACTGTGCTGTACACAATCTCTACAAGAGTCATGCATATGTGTACATACAGCCCATGCGTGTTCAGCCCATCCAAATGCAGTTCGCAGCATTGCTGCCTTGTTCTGGTCAGCTGCACCGGCAATCTCATCATCTGCGACTCCACCATACAACCATGCTGCTGCCATTGCCACTGCTGCCTGCAAGTCCATCGTGCTGTCCACACATCCATTCCACCAGCACAAGTCCATCGTGCTGTCCACACATCCATTCCACCAGCACAAGACGCAGCGTTGCACTTGCAACAGCTGCTCATGACCAACATGCAGCTCAGCCAACTGCTGCACTGCTGCCCAACTGCCAAGCATCCGCTAGACCGCACCCAATTCCTGTGGCAGTGCACAGCAGTGCAGCCAGCTGCTGAGTAAAGCGAGCTACCTGCAAGCAGCAGCACAACAACGCATGTCAGCATGCATGATCATTGTGGCATGCTGCATGTTCAGCCCGCAGGCATGCAACACTGCGCATCACAGCATAACAGGTTGTGGTAATTGCATGTAGCTAGCGATTGAGCTGCAAGATCAGGCTGTGATGGATGGTGACGTGTGCAGCATTTGAAAAATTGCCGCTGCACACAACTGCAGAGCATACCTGTACTACAGTATTCTAGAGCACTTGAGTTCTGCTGCGTCAGCACTCTGCAGGAGGCACGGTGCAATGCTGTAAGCGCAATCCGCTCACTTGCTGCAACTTAAGAAGCGTATCACACCCTAGTGTGATTTCAAACGAGTGGCTGCGCTGTGTATTGACGATTTGATGCTGCCATTCAGCAGATCAAAGGCAGCTCAGGCCACAAATAGAAGGCGGTGGTCTGCTGTGCTGCAGGCAAAGCGCAGGCAGCGGACGTTGCAAATTGAGTGGCAGTTGGGACAACAGCTGGTAAACGAACAGTGCACTCACATGGATGCTGCCAGCACGTGCTACCTGACTTGTCATCGATTGATGCAACTTGGCTGCCGCCTGACACCCTGACAGCGCTGAAGTTGGACGTGCAGATCCCACATGCTCACTGCACGCACATGCTTACAGCAGTGCTAGTGCTGCACTCAACCTGCAGCTCTATAGGTTGTCAACAGCATACTGTGTCTGGGCAACTGCATACAATCCTGCACTTCACTGCTGCTGCCGCTGCCACTACTGTTGCTCAGCTGTTCGCCGCCATGGTCACTGTACGAGTGACATCATCAGCTGTGCCATATGGTGCGCTGCTTCTGCTACTGCTGTTGCTGTGGGCTTTGTACATCTGGACCTGGCCCCGGCAATCAACTGCATACCCACCTTGGCGGATCATCTCTGGGCAGGAAGGACCCCCAGTCGACCTCATTGATCGTCTGTCGTACCAGCACCTGCGCGGATACCATAGCGTACGTGCAAACATTTAAGTTCTTTAGCATTTGTCTAGCAGAATGCTGCTGCACAGCAAGCGCTGTTCAAGCGATGTATGTACAACAGCAGCAGCAGCAGCACCTGCTCAGTTGCTGCTCAGCTGCTGGACACACACGGCATGACCCGCCTACCAGATCACGCGTTGTCTGTCAGATCCATGTCGCTTTGCTGCACGGCCAGGGACAGTGAGATCTCCTCGTTGATCACCAGCTGCTGCTGCACTGCCATAAGCAGGGTCGTGATCTTGGCTTCCAGACACCACCATCAGCCAGCACACGCCGTACGAACCACAAAGATACATATTGAAGCTTTTGCGAGGATGCAGGTTTGGGTGCATCGCGTGTGCAAACCGAGGCGTCCAACGGCCTCGAACGGCTTTCTCTATTCTCTGCGTTCACATCTTCCAGCCAACACACATGATTATACGCGACTTTCAGATCGTTTTCTGCAGGGCAGCAAAGCACTGCTGTTGATTTGCAGTGCAGCTGCTATGCCAAGTTTGAGTGGAACTGTCACTGTCACTAGTGTTCAGCACTGCTGGTCGTTGTCTACCGCCTCGCACTGGGCCTCGAAAGCATTCATACAAGGAGTACGAATACTTTGAAAGTTTTTTGTTGCTTCGCCAGCGCTCTTATGCCACGATGCAACACTGCTGCCACCAAGGCAGTGCCTGCCAAGGCCCATTGACACAGTCAGTCCGCCACATACGTATGTTGTCCGTGAACAGACTCTGTAACGTGTGTCCAAGATCGAGACACGAGATTTGCAGTATTGGAGCCCTTACACCCTATGAAAACGGGATTTAACCACTGGTACATCACATTCTGTGATAGTTGGTGAAGAAATCACACACCGACAACATTACTGTCGCAGCCTATTACAGTATGCACTGTAAAGGTCGCCTCAAATTTGTAAACTAACTGTAATACCTGTTTCTAAACTGTGATCGACGAACGTGATCAACAAATCACAAAACATCACAGCAGTATCACATAAACCACACTATCATCACAGAATGTGATTTGCACCGCCTGATTCTGTGATTATAATCACGCACGTTTACACGTCAACTGTGATTTTCTACATATAGATTACAGCAGCTGATTTTGTGATTATCATCACGCATTTTCACACATCAACTGTGATTTTCTACACACAGATTACAGCAGCAGCAGAAATTACAGAACAGAGGCGAGTAAAAATAGTGTAATCTTTCAACGAGGTGTAACTTTGTGTGATTTTCTGTAATGTGTCCTTACAAGTCAAGTGTAAACTGTCGCTGTCTGCCATAGTGAGACTCTATGTGGTGACCACGCCTGCTGGTGCCATGGTGGCATGCATACACCAGGACTGCCACCGTGCTCATGGCCACAAGCCTGTTTCTGAGGATCTCTAGCGTCTGGCATGCTCAAGGCCCTGGTAGCAATCACGTGAGCACAGACTGCAATCATTGAGGAGTGCTGACACATCCTGATGAGGCTGCATGCCAAGGCGTACTACTAGTGCTGCTGTATTTTCATACTACTGACGTCGCACAAGCAGCTGAACGTGCTATTTATACGCAGGTACATACCTTGCCTGGTCACAGCAAACTCAATGAGCTCCAGGCGGCCACTGGCCTGGCAGGCTGCGCTGCAGCAGCCTGCTGTACTGAGTACATGATGGTACCTCAGCTTGCTGCGTATCATGTGGCGGGCACAGGCATTGTCAACCAACACATTTACAGGTAGTTTGTTGCAACAACCCTTGCAGTCGGTCACCTCAAAGCAGCAGCATTCCAGGCTGCCGCAGCCTGTTTGGTAAACAAGTTGCTCCCTCCACGCATCGCACCGAACCTATGACATACAAGCAGGGTAGGTGCATCACCACACAAAACAACATCAATCTCCTATCCACTAAAACCTTGGCAGAGATTGCTGGCAGCAGCTGAGCTGGAGAAGACATGTGGCATAGCAAGAGAACACCAACAGAGCATCTTGAACAACCCCGCACGAGTGGAGCCAGCGATTACAAGCAAAGCCATACTGCTGCATTGGCGCAGCACTACTTGAAGTCGCTGCGCCGCACTTCACCAGAAAAAACATACATGCTGTACAGCGCACTCCAGACAGTGCTGCATGCCAGGTACATAATCATGCTTGGCGTGCGCAGCAACATAATCTGGAGACTGCAGTAGCAGGCATGCTGTAACCCCGTGCGACAGCTGCCACCAAACAACAGCAGTGCTGTACCATGCAGCAGCAGCCGTCGGAGAACCATCATGTGTCTAGACACACCAGATCTGGTGCATAAGCAGCGCTGTTGCGTCCACTAGCAGCCCCTTATTGCATACCAAACTGCCACGTTGGATTGCGTCAAGCAAGCTGCAACGCGCATGTGCACACAGTAGGCTCATGCCACGACACACTTTTGTTTTCAAGAACCACTATATGGTTTGAAGTGCGCGAGGAACCAACACCCAGCACGCATTAGTACCCTCCAGCTGAGGGCAAAGCCTTCGCCCGCGCATTGGCAAAGCTGTATCCCAACTTGAAGTACCTTAGCTGAGACGTATGCAGCAGGTTTACCCCAGTGCAGCAGGTCTACCCCAATGACGGAAGACAACAGGCACGTACACTGCAATGTCTGGGTGAATCAGGCATTTGATCATCATCATATGTGTCGGGGCAGCACCAACAAACGCACCCTGGCCAAGGCACACACAGGCAGCAGCATGCCAATCAGCTGCCGACTGCACCGCCCAGCGACCAGGTAAGCTTTAAGCATGCACCGTAGCAACTGTATATGACAGCAAGTGCAACACCAAAAGCAACAACACAGCGTACCTCGTGCATTCTGGCTGGCTGCCACAACGCAGCACTCAAAACATCCCTCAATTGAGCCCTCTCTTACAAGGGGCAGTTTTTTATCGGCAGCGTACAGCAGCCAATCCCTGTCGCCGCCACCAAGTGCACCATAACCCCCCAAGCATGTCAATGGAGTGCTCACCCACAGACACAAAACCAAAGTTCAGCAGTGTGTACAAGTGTCCTCGCTGCAAGATGGATCAACTGACTCAAGTCACTTGTGCAACACCTGTCGGTGGCCTTCAAGCCTGGTCCCGGCCACATGCCTGGTCTTTGTCCATGTTCCTTGGCACATCTGCTGCGCACTTGCCACTACGATTGGCAGCCAGCAGGTCATTGATGGTCTGCTCGCCATCTGCATGCGTCAGGCACTTGGGAGTGGAGCCTGTAGCAGCAGCAGCAGCAGCAGCTGTGATGCTATGGCTTGATGGGTAGCACAAGTTGTGTCTCATCTGTATGGTGAGCAGCAGCAGTGGCAGCAGCTTGATGCTACGGCTTGATGGGTAGCGCAGGTTGTGTCTCATCTGTATGATGCACAGCAGCAGCAGTGGCAGCAGCTTTGATGCTATGGCTTGGTGGGTAGCGCAATTTGTGTTTCATCTGTATGACGAGCAGCAGAAGCAGCAGCAGCAGCAGCAGGTGTCCAGGTGTGTGTGTGTGCTGCTACTCCTCTTTGCCGACAGACAATCACCCAAAGCTATGCACGTCGCCCCTGCATGCGGGTTACGCCCCCGCGGCATGGCATGATCACCCACCTGTCACCCACATCATGACAGCATCGTGCCAAGGGATGCAGAGCTGCTTCATGCTCTGCATTGGGCTCAGGGGGCCCCAGCCCGATACAAACGCAAAAATGCTGCACGCCAGCACAGCCGCCAGCAGATGTGCCAGGATGTAGATGTAGGCGACGTTGCTGCCGCACTTGAAGACAGCCAGGGGGCCCACCACACGTGCTGGGTTGAGGGCGGCACCAGTCCACTGGCCGCCTGCGGCACGACAGTGGCACACAGGCACATACACAACATTAGTAGCTGACATGCTGAGTGGTATGCATACGTGTGAGACCCAAACAAATGCTGAAGAACCCATTGACCAAGCCGCATGTAAGGCTTATTTAAGGCTTACAGGGATCACCCTGCAGCAGCAGGCAATCCCGACAGTTGCAAACCTGTTGGCTAGCACTGCTGGCATGGGTGATGCTGTGTGGCCTACAGTTTAGCCCAAAACAAGATAGTATCTTGCACCGTGCCAGCAACATAAACACTTCCTCACACAGGCGCCGGCACAGCTCAAGCACTAACCACCTGCGCAGCGCACCTGTGCCAGCGCACGCCACCAAAGACAGCCCAACTGCCAGAGGCGTGAAGCTTCCATGGCCAGGCTTGGCCACTCCACACGCATACACCACGGACAGCAGCGTGAACGTCATGCCAACTTCCCAGCCGAACAGCTGGGAGTGTGTGAGGCCCTTGCCGATCACGGTGTCGTCAAAGCAGCCAGGAGCGCCGTCACCCATGCCTACAGAGACGCCTGGAACCAGGCCGGCCACCAACAGAGCGCCGAAGATAGCACCGGAGAACTGCATGGGCAGCGAAGGACATCACCGCAGGGGGGCAGAATGCACAACGCATGGCAGTGATGGCTGTTACAGTGGAGTTTGTGGAAGCACAATGCTTTACACACAGCCATCTTGAGTGCGGCATGTCGTCTTCTTGTCATAAAAGCGGCAAGAATACAGTGCTTGCAGTTGCGCATACCTGCAGGGCAGGTACATGCTGCTAACACCATGGCCATTTATCCATCTGAAGATGATATCAATCCTGATGCATTTGTTGCTTCACCTCCACTGCGCACCTGCAGGATAAAGTAGAGGACCGAGTGCAACACCTGCAAACGCAGCAGCATGCACAGCAGGGACGTGTCAACAATAAACAGTACGGGCGCATGCCTTCCGCTTGTTGGTTTCAAGTCAAAAGCAACAGCAGCCTACAATCCAGTCTTCAGAGCTGTAACATGCAAGGTTGCATGGGCGAAAGCTCACTGCCGGCCATCGACATGGCAAGTTTACAATAGGTCAGGCCCTGACTACACTGGGTCAGGCCCCGGGGTTAATGGCTGGCATGCATGCATGCATGCTGATGCCGCACAACTGCGTGCATAGCGCAGCAAGTCTAGGTGAAGGGCAATTGCCCACGATGCAAGCCTCCTTACCGGGTAGAAGCCGCAGACCAGGGTGCTGAAAGTCACGGCAGGGTTCAAGTGGCCGCCGGAGATGTTGGCAGCAGAGTAGACTGCAAGATGAAACACAAGCAACAGCAGCAGCAGCAGCAGTGCAGCAGCAGCACTTGATAGGTTGAGAAGAACTTCTTCGCGTCGGACGCGATCCACGAGGTATGCAGGCCCTGTGGAACAGATTGAGCTTGTGCCATGACCTCTGCGCGTGCACGTAACATTGCCGCAATGTATGGTGCATGCAGCTGGTGTGCACAATAAAGCGACGTGCATACGTCTGCATCATGGTGTCGATGGTGATGCATGCTTGGTGATGCTGCACTTTCATCATCATCATCATGTTACCCATTAAGCCATAGCATCAACGCCATCGGCCCCGCGCCCCTCAGGAGCGGAAGAAGAGCGGAAGATGCTGCACTTTGTGAGCAGAGTGCGGCCAGTCCAAGTGACAGGCATATGTTTAGGACGGGCATCACGCATTGCTGCAGTTACTGCGGCTGCGGCAGCCGCAGATACTTGCAGCTTCAATGTTTAACGTGCCTTGGCTTCTAGCGCACTCAACTGCTAACAAGCATACTGTTGGCTGTCACACGCATGCACCAAGGGCTAGCAAACATTGCCAGCAGGATGTTCAGCAAGCACCAACAGCACACATGGCTTGTTTCAGGTTGGCCCAGCAGTGCATTACAACATGTGCCGCACACACGGCGTATGCACACGCATCACATGATGAACAGCCTGCAAGCACTCACCCCAGATTGCCAGGGACAAGCCGTTCACCCAGGGGCCAAACACCTGCAGCCAAAAGTGCACAGGTTCTAAGCATCATACAGTATTTGCAGCGGACCCGGTGCGGTTACTAGCTTGAACCTCCTAGTGCACCGGTGCATGTCGTGCAATTCGATGCAGTGGATGCCATCCAGGCATGATGCCTGCAGGCTGCAGAGTGAGCCCCTAGGAGCCGATGCAGGCATGTCACAATGTGTGGTCTCGCGGTTCATGGTGCAAGCAGATGCCGTAACTCGAGGGCTTGCGATGCTGAAGATGCAAGCCGCCCTTGCGAAAATGCTGTGCACAGAGCAGAATTGTCGTTCAAAGTGTCGCAGTACGCTTGGCTCCGAGCAGCGCTGCGCAGCATACGGGGTCGCTTGCAGCAGCTCACCTTGTCTGTGACTGTGCTTCCCAGGAAGGTGAACATCATGGTGCCAATGAACTCCACCATCAGGCTCACAAGAAACGTCTTGCTGGTCACGGCCTGCAGGGGAGGGGAGGCGGGAGGGGAGATGCAAGAGGCATGCAGCAGACCAGCAGGCAGCAAATGGCACATCAGCAGCTGTGTGGTGTGGCAGCAGTGCCAAGCCTGGAGCGCACGGAGAGCATTGTGTTGTAGTGATTGCAGATGGCATATAATGGCTGACCTACATCTAGCCAGACGCTGGTGACCATCTGTCTCAGCTGGGAAGCACTGCCAGCTGGCTGAGCAGCAGCATGTGCATGGGCATTGCTGGTAACCTCCAATTGCAGGCACGGCACGCACCTGGTAGTTGCTGAACACCGTGTCAGCGTCAACATGCGCTTTGCTTGATTTTGGCTGCTGTTCGGAAGCCATCTCGGGAACTTGAACGTGGCGGGGAAGATGGCAGATTGCGCTTGCCTGATATCTGATTTAGCGAACAGATCACGCACGACTGATAGGCAATGGTCCTGGCATTTGGGCGCTCGCAGCATTTATGGCCAGGAGTTTAGCCGGCGACCGGCCGATGCAAAAGGTTGACTGTGTTTCGGGTTCGCCCAAGGTTGCTGATGTGGCAGTCACGCAGCTGGCTGCTAGCAACAACGATGCCCTTATAAAGCATGCTGAAACTGTTTAGGTGTTATCATATATATGCGCGCAGCGAATACGAGGGTCACTCACGGCTGCACAGCAAAGGTGATAGCAGCAGCAGGGCACGCCAGGTTTACCAGCAATCACCAGCGCATCTTTGACCGTCCAGCCCACGTCAAAACAAGTCCAAAGCTTCGTTGGTGTGGTCTGTTACTCGTTCACCGCTAGCACGCCAAATCAGCCCTTTCATAGCAACACTCGCAGAGCTGTACAGCACATGTGATCACAGCAGCTCGTGCACCTTGATGGCACCGCTGAAGCCACCGGACACCAGTATGCTCTGCACTGTGCGCCCAGCAAACCCAGGCTTCACAGGTACCCCCTCACCCTCTGCTGCTGCCCCAGCACTGCCCCCAGCCACCACACCACCCCCAGCATGACTCAACAGCACCGATGGCTTGCCATCACACACCCCGGGCGGCGCAAACGCAACAGCTGTCACAGGAACACCAGCATCATGCGCCTGGAACGCCTGATACACCGCATTCTTGCCCGCCAAGTGCTGCAAGTCCTGCGCGGCAACAGCCAGCCGGCTGCTGCCAGCTGCTGCAGACGTCTTTGCGCCCAGCTGCCACACATACACCCACCCATCATCGCTGCCGCACACGACTTGGCTGCCGTCCGCGGAAAGGCCTGCGCGGATCTGCGTGCTGTTATTTCTGTGACCTTTGAACTTCAGCATGATGCCGTAGCCCTCAAGCAGCCGCAGCCTGCTGTCGTTTGTGGTGATGAGGAACTGCTGCGGCTGACCTGGCACAGCGTGGATGCCTGTGACCTTCTTGCCACTCGCGTGCTGCCCACGCTGGTTCCGCACGTCAACCTGCAGCGCAGCCAGTGCGGCAAGACAAGAGTTGTGATTGCAGATGCGCGGATGCCTGTCACACTTGTGCCGCTCGCGTGCTGGCCACGCTGGTTGCGCACGTTCACCCGCAGCGCAGCCAGTGCAGCAAGGCAGATCAAGCCGTCGGCGGTCCAGTCCATCACTGCAGGCTGCAAACTAGAGCAAGCACGATGGCGGAACAGCATGCCATGAGGATGTCGCATGGCCCATGTGTGTTGCAGACTCCAGCATTTTGTGTGCAGCAAGTAGACATCACCTTAAACACCTCCTGCACTATGACCAAGCAATGACGTATTCAAAGGCAGCTTTTGAATTTCAGGACCAAGCAATGGCGCATTCGTTGATGGATATGAAATCAATCCAACCATCTGCCCTACCTGTGCCACATACTCCAGCTTCTTGTCTGCCAGCTCATAGAAGCGCACACGGCCCCGCATCGTGCCAGCAAGCACGCGGCTGCCATTCAGGCTGAAGCCCACTGCCGTGACCATGTCCTGGTGCAGCTGCGCTGTGGCCAGCACCGCACCCTGCTGCTGCTCTGCAACGCTCCACAAGCGGATCTTGCCATCAATGGAGCCTGCAGTGATAAAATGTGTGTTGATGTCAGTGTGTTTTGTGTTTTGTGCTTGTGCAAATGAGGGCAGAGGTAAACAAAGCCCTGGTAAGCAGCACTACATAGCACAAGCGGTGCATCAGCAATGCCGATGCAGGCGGCACAAGTGACCAGGGAGCATCAACCCAGGATACACTTGCATTCTGCAAGTTACCCATCCAGCAGACAAATTCAACTTCCAAGGCAGTTGCAGACTATACAGTTGCATGTCCGGCAGGCATACAGAGCAAGCAGGACCCCATCACCAGCACATGCAACAGCCTGCTGCAACGCAGTAGCCTGAGGCACCTCACCTGATACAAAGCGCTGCGCATCCAGAGGGTGAAACTGCACGCTGGTCACAAAGTCGGTGTGCCAGAACTGCCGCAAGCAACCCGGCTGTGACAGGTGCCACAGCCGCACGCTCTTGTCCAGTGAAGCACTCAGTATGAAGCCGCCTGCACAATGCAGAAGGGAGGCCGACACATGCACGTGGTAAGCAAACCATTAGACGACTTGCTTGTTATTGTTGATGTCCAGCAGAACTTCCGCAGAAACAAGACAGTACGGCACACAAAAGTGTCAGGAGAGGAGCTGTGGAACTCATTTTTAGGAAAGCGGCTCCGGCCAATGCAACTGTGGCGTACACGGTGCACCTGTCTGCTGCTTCCCTACTTCAGCGCAATGTTGACGTGACATAGCGCGAGCACGAACATCAACTTGAGATACACCATAGGCAGTCAATCTATTCATCTAGGCCTACCTGCACTCCAGCTGATGTCTAGTATGTCCTCACTGTGCCCTACATACTGCCGCACAGGCTGCTGCGAGAAGTATGGACCAAACTCAACAACTGACGGCTGCACCGGCTCTTGCTGCTGCCACTGCTGCTGCTGCATGTCATCACTATGCTGCTGTAGTGCCTCTGCACCTAGCTGCTGGCTGGTGTCGTCATGCTGCGATTGTGAGCGCTGCTCATGGTGCTGCTGCTGCTGCTGCTCCTCTGCTGCTGCTGCCTCATCGCTTGCTTGGCTGCTGTCGCACGTGCTGCTCCTGCGGGGCACTGCTGATGGGTGGTACACCCAGTTTGTGCGCAGCGCCTTGTCCCTGCAGCAGTCGCAGCAGCAGCAGCAGCAGCATCGACAGCGTCAGCAGCGTACATGCATTGCCACAGCACTTTACACACCAGCCTGCTATACGGCTCCTATCTGTGGCGTTCTGGTCCTGCCAATGTTCGTGCTTGATTTGCAGCCGCAGGAGCAGGCAATTTGTGTCACAGCACTGCGCTACCTGCGCTACCTTGTGCTATCTTGTGCTGTGCTGGGATAGAAACGCCAGGCAGGCAACCGACAGCAGCTCCAGCGGCAGTGCAGTCGCCCCACCTGCTAGCGGTTAGCTGCCACACGCGCAGCCCGCAGTCCTGACCAGCTGCTGCAAGGAATGAGCCGTCCCTGCTGAAGGCAACCACCCACACCACACCGCAGCTCGTCTCCAACACCTGCGCAAGCACCACATCCTGCACCTGCTGCCTAGACCGTTTGTGGGACAGCAGCCGCACAGCTGCAGGTACCACGGGCCCTGGCACTGCTGCTGCTGCTGCAGCTGAGGATGCAGCTGCTGCTGCTGCTGCTGCTGCCGTGCTGGCAGCAGGTACAGCAGCTACGTGCGGTGCTGCTCCTGCTGCTGAGGTGGCTGCACTACTGCTGCTGCTTGCAGGAAAAGCTGCTGTCAGTGGCGCTGACAGCGCAGGCAGAATTAGCGTTGGTGGCGCTGCCTGTCCAGCAGCAGCTGCAGTGCTGCTGGTGCTGCCGCTAGCGCCTGGGATGCCTGCTGCTGCAGCCGCTGATGCTACTGTGCTGTCGCTGATGCTGCTGCCTGCTGTGTGCTCGCGGTTCAGCTGTAGGCTACTGCTGGGGCCAGCGACAGCAGAGAGGTCACTGGTAGCATCCAGTGATGCGCGACCAAACTTGCCCAGCTCAGCTGCTCCTGCTGCTACATGGCTAGGGTGCTACAGGCAGAAGCAAACAAGTTGCAGCAGGCATAGAGACGCACTGCTGAAGCATAGACATCATCATGCTTCGGGGTAACTATCAGAGCCAGCTGCGTTCTGTCTACAGCACATGGTCAGGCGTCCTGCCTAGCATCCTGCAAGCTCCAGCCCCTATCCCGCCGCTCCAGCTCTACTATCCTATCCTGCATGTGCATCCCAATAGTCTATACAACGGTGTGCCATGTTTGACATGTTTAACATACCTCTCCGGTTGACCTGCGCACCAGCAGCAGGTCTGACAGGGGTGACCCTAGCAGGTGACTGCCTGGACCTTTGCTGCTGCTGGGGCTGGGCTCCGGCTGCTGCCCTGGAAGCTTGTGCTTGGTCAACGAAGGCACGCTGAGGTCGTGTGCTGCCTCCTTTATGCCTGTGACTGCCTTTTTACTGATAGCAGTGGCCTTCTTCGCGGTTGCAGCAGTCCTGCAAGCAGCAAAGCAGCACACAAATGTTGCTGCCGAGCTGCTTTAGCATGTATGCTGAAGAGCTATTGATGTGTCTGCAGCTAGCGAGTCCGGCATATACAAACACATCCTAGTTGCTGCTGGCTTGTACGGCCGTACAAGCCAACAGCAGGAGCGCTGTTGGAGCTGCTGGTGTGCCTCACCAGTGCTTGAATGCCTTGGTTCCCTTTGTGAGCCCGCTCTTCTTTTGTGCGTGCTCAGGATCATCCTGCAAGCACAAGACTACTCATCAATATGTACAGAAAGTGCATATGAGCACTATGGCGCTGCTGCCGCCGCTGCTGCTGCAGTTGCTCCTGCAGCTGCTTCCATTGCTGGCCAAGTTCCACTTGCTGCTGGTGCTGGCGCGCACCTGCACCTCCTCTGTGGCAATGTTGGCTAGCTTGTCAAAGTCATCTATCCTCATTTCTAGCCCTGTGTCCAAGTTCTTGATGACAAACATCTGCAGCAGTTGTGGGTCGGACACAGGGTGGTTGATCAACACAGGGGAGAACAGCACAGTTGAGTCAGCAGCGCAGTGTGTGCAGAGCGGGCAGCAAGCAAGCAGACCTAGCAGTGCTCTGCAGAGTCCCGTGCATGTTTCTGACAGTGCAGGCCTTTGATAACATCATTCACATCAGCTGGAGCAGAAGCATGTCTCTCACTGGGTCCTCCTCCATGTCAGGGGGCGATGCCATCCTGCCAAAAATGTACTACAAGGAACTTTGATGCTGATGAACTGCCTGCCAGTAATGTACTCCCGCACGTATCGCTGCTCTCACTTGCAGACAGCAGGCCGTGATGGTTTGGGCAGTTCAGCACGTCATCGAAGCTCGAGTATGAAGCCGTGATACGGTCCTGAATCCTTCTCAAATCCTTTTTGTCTGCTGAACGGTCAGTTAACATTAGTCATGCTGTTGCTCTTCACGCTCTCGAAACTGTGACCACACTTCGCCAACTGATGCAAAGAAACGATATCGGATCTGTAATCCAAACATCTTATTAACCTTGACGTACGACGTCTGGCTCTCACTCACTCTACCCAAACTCAGCGAGCACTGTAGCATTGGCTCCAACCAGCATGCACGCCAGAGGGGTTCAGCAACGCACTCACAGCACCAATGGACGCCGCGAGGTAGGCTGCCAGGCCGGAGGTTCCACAGAGTGCTACGTGTCACCAGGGCAAGCAGCAGCACTGATCAACTTGGATCTCTGCGCAGGTGCAGCCGTTTGGCAGGCGAGCACCGTCCCACAGGCTTCATGCAGCCTCCACGAGGTGCGATGCAACCAAGGCCCACAGCAGCTGCTGTTGGTGACATCATTACAGAGGCTGGGCTCAAGCAGCGGTGCCAGCAGCTACAACATATGACGCAAACGACTGCCTGCTTTGTTGTTTTGCAGCACTCCAGCGGCGCTGGTGTCGCCACCCAACCCCATGCTTGTGTCAGTGGTGGAGGCACTGTTCAAGTTCCCACCCCTGTTTCAGCAGGCAACAAAGAAGGTGCGCTGACAGCCAGCTGCCTGCAATACTGTTTGTTTCACCTCCCTTTATTCGTTTCATTACAGTGTTCAGCACCAACTTCAACTCATAGTCTGCAAGCAGCTGCATGTGGCATCTGCAAATGAGATGCACGAAACGCTGAAGGTATCCTTGCAGGTTATCCCTGTTGCCAGTCAGTTGCCCGCCCGCCACTTTGCTGCAACCATCCCCTCATCCCTGCACAACTGCGTATTCATGCAGGCTCGTGGCATGATCATTCAGCGAGCAGAGGCAATTGGCCTTGACTGGGACGGCACGCTGCAGCAGCTGCAGCAGCAGGACTGGGAGGCACGCTTGCAGGAAGCAACCGACCCCATTATTGATAGCTACCCCAGCTACTACACTCAGCCCTTCCACGCATACAAGCAGGTGGGGACAAGGGGTTGAGCTGCACCTCGCTGCACGGAGGCAGTGGCAGCAGCAGCAACAATGGCAGCAGCTGCAGGTGATCCCTGGTTTTGGGAGATTCAGCTGCTACACACCGGCCTTGCAGTTGCACAACAGCAGGCTTCAGCTGGCTGGTCGGCTGGGGATTCAGGAGCAACAGCAGCAGTCCTGCAGTACTATGCCAGGCATCAGCTCGCAAGGATATGTTGAACGGGGGGGGGGGGCAGGCACACACGCCAGCACGTGCCAGCAGCATATGCCCAAGACATATCAGTGGGCGACCAGCGCAGCAGCACACACACTACAGCATCTGACAGGCAGCCGCACTCACAGTAGGAGCATGTGTTGCATACCTTGTACATGACTTTAGTTTTCAACATGCTGGGTGCTGGTGCTGCCGCAGGGCAACTTGTGCTGGGAGGCAGCTCAGGAGTTCATGCTGTCATCACAGTCGGTGCATGCACCCGTCATGGACCCAGACAACAAGAAGATGGACCCACTGTGAGCGCAACAGCAGCAGCTGGCAGGCTCCAGCATGCAGCTGGCAGATGCCTGCTTGCAGCTTGCACGTCAGCTGGTTGTTTTGCTCAGAGCACAGGCCGCTCACACGTGTGCAGCCAGCAATGTGCCAGACCATTCCATATGCGTGCATGTGCCGGTGGAGTTGCTGTCTTTCTCAACAGCAGTCTGGCATATCAACACGGGTGAAATCCAACCCATCCAGTAGTCAACCGCCACCGCTGTTTCAACTTGCACCTCATGCTACAGGGGAGACCACATGCTGCGCAGCAACTACGGCAAATGTATGCTGCAACTCATGGCAGGAATGCCGGGCGTACCACAGCCCAGCTCCGTGCAAGCCGTGCTGGACGTTGGCTGTGCTGCTGGCCTGAGCAGCTTAGCGCTGCGGGAGCTGTTCCCTGCTGCACACATCACCGGCGTTGACTTGTCACCGCACATGGTGGCAGTGGGGCGCTACCACCAGGAGCAGCGGGAGGTGAGGCTCTGAATGCGGTTGTTCAACTGCCCGTAACTGTGAAGTGCTGGTGTTGCGTTTGGTCTGAACTCGAGACCGTGCTTTCATGCTGTGCGTACTCGCGCAAGACAGTGGGCGCCTGCACCACGAATCAAACGTACGGTTGCAGCACCGTCCATCAACTGTAACATCATAATATGTCAGTTACGTGTCTGGCTGTCAATGGCCGTGAGCGTCCACTCGCTTGCTGCACCCTGCATCTGTGCAGCGCTGCTCCTGCCACATCCCTGCCGTCAGTTCTGCATCTTGCTTCTGGCGGCAGCATTGGGCGTATCACATGCTCACGCTGCTGCCTGCATTGCGGCTGCTGCTGCTGCCTATGCAGCTTGCTTCCGGCAGCAGTGAGCCCCTCAGCATACTGCACCGCAAGGCAGAGGACACGCAGCTCCCTGCAGACAGCTTTGACGTGGTGTCAATGTGCTTGGTGGCACACGAGTTGCCGCAGCACGCAACCAAGGCCATCCTCAAGGAGGCGCACAGGTGCGGCACGAAGAGTACTGCACACAGTTGTTCGCGTCAAGCAGATGTCTGTGTCAAGCTTGGGTTCATGCGCGTTGTGGATGCAGCAGCTACGTGTCTCTGCCACGCACCACCTTGTTTAACAGTGCATGCCGCTGTGGCTGCTGCCAAGTGCCTGTCCACGCAGCGACATCTGTACTCTGCCTTTTCATAAGAGTGCTGCTGTGCACCCTGTTTGCTGTGCAGGCTGCTGCGCCCTGGTGGTGTGATGTGCATCATGGAGATGAACCCCTCATCACCAGCTTTCCAGCGCATCTTTGGCAATGTGTTTGCCTACACAGCATTCAAGAGCACGGAACCCTGGCTGATGGAATACTACACGCTGGACCTGCATGGTGCCATGACTGAGGCAGGGTTTGAACAGCCGCGCCAGGCAGAGAACTCGCCTAAGCACCGCACGGTGGTGGCAGCTAAGCCACTCAGCAGCTGAGAATGAATGAGGGAGGTTGAAAGGGATTCAGCTTTTATGGTGGTGTGCTGTATTGTTGAGACCTGAACAGTGCTCCATGGCATCTCATGCTGGCATGCTGTGCAGTCAAGCATGCTGCTTGCCTTTGTGAGGGCAACTCGGTCCGCTTTGGCACTGCATGCATCCTGAAGTATGCCGTCGGCAGCACGTAATACGTGCAGGACGATCTAGTCATATGCCTGTCTTTGATATAGGTGTTTCTCAAATAGGATTGGCATGTGGGCACTTCTGTCAAATGCCGACATTAATGGCGGTGTTATGTTGTGTGTGTGTTAGGTGTTGATTTTACATGTGGGGTTTTTTTGAAGTAAATTGGTTACATGTGGGTCTGGGTGTGTATGTGATGTCACTGGCAGGGGTGTGTAAAGCACCCATCTGTGTAGTGTGATATAGCATCACATGCATGTCTTGTCATGTATGTGTTGGTGGCTGGTGGCTGAACATTGGCATTCTTTTGTGTGATAGTTGCTGCTTTATCAATAGGCGTGTGTATGATGGCCATGTTTTAACATCATGCAAGCTCATGCATGCTTGATGCATGACTGATGTAGCACATAGCCAGGCTGTGAGCATCGCCTTCCTCGGCATCTCATGGCCTGTTACGCACTGCAGCTGCTCCACGGACGGCTGTTGTTGTAGCGAGCACACGGTCAGGTCCTGGATGCCTGTATGGCTGCCTCGCCTGGCAGGCGTTTCTCTGCTTTGTGACAGTGTGTGTTGTGTAGGTAAGTTTCGGGTAAGTTTCGGGCTCTGTAAAAGACAGGTCAAACATATATGGGGTGAAATGGTACGATGTTTTGAACAAGCCAGACACGAGTGGCGTTCCTGAGAATGTTTCAAACCTGTATTACACAGACACGCGCGTGCGTGCAACCATGTCGGCAGGGCAAGGGCTGAATCTTGACCGACCCACAAGCGTCTTCACGGCTAATGCTGCTTTGACGATTGCACTAGGTGTGGTCGCACTCTCTGACTCCACCAGCAACACCTCCATCTCCCTCGCTGCCACGGCCAATGCCGTCTACTCAGCCAACATCAACGCCACAGTGGCCCAGTGACTGGGTGCGTGTCCAAGCAAGGCGACACCATGACTGGCCAGCTCGTGTGCAGTTCAACAGGCGCCATCATCACAGCCAAGAACACGGCCAATGCGGCCAGTCAGCATGCCACAATTGTGGTGCAGGCAGGCGGCAGCCTAGCAGGCAATGCCTCGGTGGTGCTAGACTCGGCTAGGGTGAAGGGCTTGAGTCTAGGCATTGACAACAGTTGCATTGCCAAGTTCGAGGTCCTCGGCTCCAACAACTTTGCTTCTGGTGTCAATAACTTTTTGAATATTGATCGCCAAGGCAATGTGGGCATTGGCATCTCGCAAACCAGCAGCAGGTTGCATGTCTCGGGTTGTACATTTAAGGCTAGCCTTCCCGCCACAGTGCAGAGCTCATGGAGGGAATTGTCTTTCGAGGGCACCTCTCTGTATGGAGATGCATGCGCAACAGCAGCTGAGTTCGGTGCCACCCTTTATGGAACTCTGCGCCAGGTCGTGCTTCAAAACCCGCACATCGTGCCAGCCTCAGTTGGTGGCGATGCCAGAGTACGGAGAGGCAGATTCGGAGAAATCACCATAGGCGTGTTTTGGGAGGCAGCAACACGTGCCGACAAGAAGTTTTGTTTCTCAAAGGACGGTGGAGGCGCAACCGGCATGGCCATTGACGAAAACGACAACATGGTTGTGTCAGGTGATGTGACAGCCTTTGGCAGCGCTGCAACTGCAGCTGCACTATGACTACGGCTGATCCCTAGTAGCATCCCTAGTGCTCCCTAGTGCCCCCTAGTGGGCCCCTACACTAGTGGAATTCACTAGGGTTCACTAGAGTTCACTAGGGACTTACTAGGGATGACTAGGGATCATTTCAAGGGCAAATTGCATCCCTAGTGGACACTAGTAAGTCACTAGGGGAGCACACTAGAGATCATACTAGAGAAGCCTGGGGCCATGCATATCGCTCTGAATCAGCCATAAATTGTAACAGTTACAATCACTTCCACTTGCCAGCGCAGACTGGGCAGTTTATTGCCCCACAGGGCTCCCCAGGCACCCGCACTGCCGCCCCTGGCCGCGGGTGGGCCTGGCAGGCAGGCCTAGGGTGCCGGGCTGCAATTGGGGCTGTAGCAGCCTGCATTGCAGGTGCACCTATGTCGTAACACATCAAAAAATTAACATAAACAGCTCGTTCATGTATATATATGGGTGATGATGGGCCTATATGCTGCTCTGCCCAAGTCACTAGGGACCACTAGGGGTTACTAGGGGGTCACTAGGGACCAGCCGTAGCCATAGGCTGCAGCCTATCAGATGCAAGGGTAAAGGAAGATATAGTGCCCGTTGATGGGGCCACTGCGCGAGAAACAGTGTGTGGACTGAACATGTTGCATTTCAGCAGGGTTCGCGCTGCTTACTCGGCATCTGCATGATGCCACACTGGCAGCTAGTCGCTGACCAATTGCATTCTTGTATATTATATTGGTCTCAGCTCTGCGTCCAACCATGCAGCCTGGTCTACATGATCGCAACAACTCGGCTGATGCTCGGCTTGTTACCCAATGTGCAGATATGCTCAATGCACAACGTGGGCGAAACTGAAGACATCGCACAATGATGCCGCTCGACGTATGTACCCGGCATGGATCGGCAGTCCAACTCGGCAGTACACGTGTCAGATCAGACCCTAAACAACAACAGATGGGGTAATACCATACTCATACTATGAGCCAGCAGTGCAGTGACAACCACAACAATCGGATGCACACCAGATATTATCGGTCAACACCCTAATCGGGCACGACAAATGGCGCCCAATTAATAAGTGAATCACTAATATCAGATATTACTGTGCGGGCACCCGAGGTGATCACAGGATTACTTGCGCCACTGCAGCAAATATGCAAGCACAAGCGGTTTGCCAGCATCAATGTTCAGCTCAACTGAATTATTCTACTCACTATTATAGTGATGCCAGTAACTTGATACATACATACATATTACCAACTCAGCCATAGCATCAACGCCATCGGCCCCGCCATTAACTTGATGAAGTATTGTGGCACAGTACTTCGCAACTTGTCGCGATAACTGTACAGTTAACAGCCAGCATAACTAGTTAGCAGAATCATGGCTACCCTAGAAGAGACAACAGGCAAATTGATGTGACCTCATAAGGTGATCACGAGCCAACATCGCCACAACTGTCTGTTTGCCATGCAAAATCCACCACATCGCCCATGATGAGCACACATCCAAGTACCAGGCCGCCTGGTCGGACCCGTAGACAGCTGCCGCAGTAAACCGGCCCGATTTACTTGTAGGTCAGAGTGAAGGTCTGGACTCCATTCCTGGTGGTCATGTCCAAATAGCCAGATGTAACCCAAGAGAATCCCTCAAAGCCACCAACGACGGTCTTGGGGTAGACGGACTTGGCATTCGCAGCAGTGCCGAGGCCAGTGGCAAAAATTGCGCCCTTGGGATAACCATTGTTGCGCTTGCCTCTACCGGTGCCAGGGCACGCATCAAAGTAGCTGCAACAACAAGGAAGCACATGAATGGTTATTATCATAACATGCAACGTGGCACTGTGCAAATGAACTCAGCTCATCATGGCTTGAATGCATTCCAGGACCTGATGACACAGCACATTGCAGGCGTGCCCTGTACAACTCATTATTGGCCTGGCCAATTGTGTGTGGCAGATGAATTTGTACAGAACGGAATTGTTGGGACTTACTAGACCTGCTGATGCATATGTGCATTGGCAGCCCCATGTTTATCTGCCATCAGACCCTGCAATGAGATGTGAAGGTGACCGCGTACCGGGACACAACCTCCGCATCGGGGACAGCTGCTGCAGACCCACGTTTGCATGGCGGCACTCATTGTTATGTTTGCTGTCATTTGTGGATCTGTTTTATCCTCCTTAGCTCTATACTTGATATGAGACACAGCTATGCCCTCTGATTAGTCCACAGACTGCCCGGCCGGCAGTTAGCTATTTGTGCACTTATGTGCCAGTGCCCCGTTCATGTGTGCGTTCAGTGCTGTGTGTGATTTTTGGCGCTGATTGATACCGGGAAAGTGTGAGTGTGTAATGGTGCTAATGGGACCAGTTGTGCTTGTGTACATCTTTATACAAAATGAGTTTGAGAAGGGCCTATGGCCTTCAGTTCTCCTGGGTGGGCTTGCCCGCCACGCTCTTTCTGTCTGTCAGTTTTGAGCTCGTTCCATTCAGTTGTGGAGAGTACCACTTTCTGTGGTGAAAGTATCCATGTGTAATAATCTCCACAACCGAATGAAGCAAGCTCAAAACTGACAGTGAGAAAGAGCGTGGCGGGCACGCCCACCCGTGAGACCTGATCACGCCACCATGAAGGCCACATGCCCTTCTCACACTCATTTGTATATAGCTGAAACACAAGCACAACTGGTCCCGTTGGCACCAGTACACACACACTTGGCCAGTATCAATGAGCGCCACATATCAACAACACACACGGCACATGCCACACACATGAAAAGGGTCACTGGCACAAAAGTGCACAATTAGCTAGCAGCCAAACAGGCAGTGAATTAATTAGAGGGTGTTGCGCCTCATGGCCGCCATACTGAGAGAGAGAAGATGGGCGTGGATAGTTTCACCACAGAAAATGGTACTCTCCAAACAATACTGGGTCAGCATAGAGCTAAAGAGGATGAAACAACACCACAACATGACAGCCGCCAGAACAATCAATGTGCAGACTGCTGCCATGCAAATATGCGCCTGGAGCTGTCCCCGATGCAAAGGGTTGTGTCCCGGCACTGAGGCACTGTCAACCGCACATAAGAGTAATTGTAGTGATTGATTGCTACCGGCAAAGTGTGTTTGTACTGGTACGAACGGGGCCAGTTGTGCTTGTGCTTGTGTTTCAACTATATACAAATGAGTGTGAGAAGGGCCTGTGGCCTTCATGGAGGCCTGATCAGGTCTCATGGGTGGGCTTGCCCGCCACACTCTTTCTGACTGTCAGTTTTGAGCATGCTACATTCGGTTGTGGAGAGTACCACTTTCTGTGGTGAAAGTATCCATGTGTAACTTCTCTCTCTCTCTAAGTAGTCTCTCCAATTTTGTTATTCTTTTTACACGTGACATTTTTGACAATGATGAAATATAGATTGTGTAACGAACTTCCTTTTTCCCTGATTGTGGAATCAACATTCTAGTCATTAGTACAACACATATTCTGTGATCCTATTACAAGTTGTACATGTGACAATGTAGATTTCTGTCGGGTAACAGGTGTAGCCTACACTGCACATGTGAGCCGACAGGAACCTACATTGTCACCTGTAAAACATGTAAGCAAGATGTTGCAAATACAACTGTCCCTGAATGTATGGTGCAAGAAGTGACTGTCACTTCTGTACTCACAATGAGAGGTCAAAGTTGAGCCAAGTATTCTCCCAGTTGTTGATGTCCACTTGTGAATACATGCCAGTCATGTAGAGCTTGCCAGTGCATTGTTGACTAGTGGTAACATCAAACCTGCAATTAGCACACCATCAAAGAGGCAGGGAAAAAAGATTGTCATTTGAACATCAGGTAGGTAACAAATATTTCAGCAGCACATACATCAGTGGCATAATTTTTCAGCAGTTTAGTTAGGGTTTTGAAGGTAATTAGATTGGCAAGCAAGGCCATGATGCATAAACATGAAGGTTATAGGTTATGTTAATTAGGTACATGGGCTATGTAGAGCTACATAGGGTCAGATTTGGGCCAGCTTTGGCCTTGCCAAGCCCAGCAGCTGGCATCCACTGCCTACCTGCAGCAGCAATGTCAGGTCAATGGCTGCTGAAGGATTTGTTTTCAACAATGCAACATTGGTGATGCCATTGTGACAATGCTGCCATGCACAGCTGGCTGCAGTGGATGACATTGTCGTAATCAATGACTACATTGTGTAGGCCTGCAGGGAATACCAGCTGCTGCACTTACACTGCTGCAAGGCCTGATCCAGGGAGGGCTGTTTTCTCGTCCCTAGGGGTGATTGATGTCAAAACACGGGTGAAAGTAATGGTGCGGGTCTGCATGCACAACACGAGGGGCAGAGTCATAAACTTTCAATCTAAATCAAATTTGCATTTGGCCAAATCTGTCCATGGACAGTGCCTGGACAGTGCCTGGCCTGACCGTCAGGTCTACAGACTTTTGTAGCTACAGACCAACGCTAGGTCTACATATACGTATGCATAATAACGTGGCGTGGCAAATCTACAAATTTCACCGACTTCGAATTGTGCAAGCATTGTGCTGACGTTTGTTTGCAGCTCGACCTATGCTTATGGAATGGAAAGTAGTACTTTCTGTGGTGAAGTAATCCACGTGTAACTTATTAATCCCGTTCTCCGTATTAGCTACTATCGCGAACGCAATGCATTGCAATGCCCGATTGGGCGTTTGCCCCAGAAATTGCTTAAAGCTACGGTCCCTTTGCCGAGCAGACCTTGCAAATGCACGCCGGGCTCACCTTTGAAGGCGTGTTCCATGTGTTGGTCTCCTGCTGTGCGTAGGCCGAGACAGCCAGCAGGGCTAGGACCACAAAGGCCACGGTTCGTGTTGCCATGATGGATCGGATGCGCCGGAAAGATCGAGGAAGGAAGGAAGGAAGGAATGTGGGTTAACAATCAGATGAAGGGTGTAGCGGCTGCTTATAAGCCTTGACTTCACGTCGTAGGTGGTTTAACAAGTATCAGCTGTATACAACACGGGGGTGACCTGTGCCTGTATAGCTCACCGTTCACACGCAACTTGCGTACACAACGTTTAAAATACGTTGATGCATCTATTTAGCTGTTGGGGTCTCCCAAGCCTTGAAGGTGATAACCTCATATGAGGTGATTACCTTCAAGGCTTGGGAGACCCCAACAGCTAAATAGATGCATCAACGTATTTTAAACGTTGTGTACGCAAGTTGCGTGTGAACGGTGAGCTATACAGGCACAGGTCACCCCCGTGTTGTATACAGCTGATACTTGTTAAACCACCTACGACGTGAAGTCAAGGCTTATAAGAAGCCGCTCACCTCATATGAGGTTATCACCTTCAAGGCTTGAGGTTATCACCTTCTAAAGGACAAGGTGGATGAGTACAACCAATTACATTTCACCTATGTAGAAATGGAAGCCTTTTGAGCACGCTAGCAACAAACAGCAGAGGGGCGGACCAGCGCCAACCTGATGCGATGGCTAAAAGTAGGAGGATACCAATTCAAAACAATACCCGACCTGCATGCACAAGTACAACACCAGATGGCAGACTGCACTTATGCAGACGACCTGAACATTCTCACAACATCAATCAGCGACCTGGCAAGGCAAGCAGACAAACTAACAGCATACGCTGACTGGGCAAAACTGGTAGTTAACATGGACAAGAGCTCCGCCACAGCAGCACTGCACTGCAGCAACTCAGATAAGCCATATGACCGAACCACCATAACAAACAGAATCATGGGCAGGATACACATACAAGGCACGCAGGTACAAGTGCACGCGCCAAAGGAGGCTTTTAGGTATCTGGGAATATACATCACTGTGGATCTGCAGTGTAGAGCCCAGTACCAGCACATACAGCAGCTGGTGAAGAAGAAACTGGCCAATCTGCAACGCTCATGGCTGTCGCCAAAGCAGAAACTGCAGGTTTTGAATACCTCTATCCGCCCAATGTGAGCTGTTTCTGACCAGGTACAGGCTGCATAAGCTGCAGGTACCACTGTAACGACTGAGGAACGTAGGGAAGCGTAAAGAGAAGAATATAATTGTTTTGTGTGTTAAGCCCGTGGGGATCACTCTCAGATACAGAGTACCGAGTACTCAATCCCATCCCCTCCTACATTGCAGGGCCTATGTAGTTCTCCTGGCTAAGGACTACTAGTTCTTGACGGCGTTACTTGATTAACGTTGATCCGTCTCCGACATCCTTAGTCGGACCCTCCAAGGACTTGGACCAGCCAAGTCCTTGGCCAACAGGGCCTAGGTCATAACCGTCTGACCAAGGCTAGCACGGCACGGCTCTCACAGAGACCCTACAGCATATTCTATACTGTGCCGTTACATACCTCCCCCCTTAGGTAGATTGACTGCCCTCAGTCAACACCAGAGGATGTAACGCATATGTATTATATAAACATATATGGCCAAAACTGCTACAGCTCACAGCTGCACAGTAGGGGTCGTCACCAGAATCACTCCTCAAACTACAACCAGGTTGCAGGGAGTTCAGCGTAGCACCCTTGAGGATAGATTACGCAACAGGCATCGCTCCCCCAGTTGCAGTACAGCACCGAGATGCATGATTCCAGTTAAGAGTGTGAGCAGTATGCTCAGTGACACCAGTCACTACACTCATTGGTTGGGTCTTTAGTGTGTGTTTAATGCCTCTTTGGGCAGCGCGCGCATAAAACATAAACCAAATCACACACCAGCCGCGAAACGCACACGCTTTGATGAGCGTACAGGCTGCAGACCACCATCTGCAGTACGTTTCTGTTTATTTGTGCCGGCTCCTGCTCGAATACGAGCAAAGTAGTCATCAATCTTGTCCTGGCAATTAAAACAATTGCGATCAGGCTCCCATGTGTTGTTACTCTCATCATAACCCTTCCATTTGATGAGGTACTGCCTCTGCAGAACAGGCGTCCTGGCTCTGTTCCTTTTTCTCCTCACACGTACATCCCTGTGAGCCAAAACTGACTCAACCTCGTACTCTAGCCCATCTTCAATTAGCTCAGGTACAGGCGGGGGTTGCACTCGACCACCTTGCTGATAAGCCTTCAGCAGTGACACGTGAAACACGGGGTGGATCTTGAGGTTAGCAGGCAGTGTTAGCTTGTAGGCTACTTCATTTACACACTGAAGCACCTTAAACGGGCCAATCCATTTTGGCAACAGCTTGTGAGTTCCAGCTGTTTTCACCTTGATGTTCTTTGTGCTTAAAAGAACTTCATCACCAACTGCAAACTGCAGCTCCCTTCTATGCATATCAGCATACGCTTTCTGCCGCTGTTGCGCTGCTTGCAAACACAGCTTTGCGCGTGCAACAGAAGTCTGAATACGTTCAGCTAGCGATGTTGCTGAATCACAGGTAGCATTGGCGTGGGCAGCGCCCTCCTCCCCCCTTGGAACAACAAGATCCAAAGGCAGGTAGGGGCGTTTGCCATAAACCAGCTCAAAAGGCACAGAGCTGATGGATTCCTGATAAGAATTGTTGATGGAAAATTGCACCATCGGCAGCAGAGAGTCCCAATTCGTTTGAGTGGGATCAATGTAGTGCCGCAGCATATCTTCCAACACACGATTTACACGTTCAGTGTTACCATCACTCTGTGGGTGGAATTCAGTGCTCATGCCATGCTGAACACGCATCTGTGCCACAAAGGCCTTCCAGAATTTGCTTGTGAAGCGAATATCTCTATCTGTGACAGTGGAGCGGGGCACACCGTGATTAGCCACAACCTGAGCAACAAAAATGTCAGCCAGTTGCTCAGCACTCACATCATCAGCACACGGCGCCAAGCGCACCATTTTGGACAGCCTGTCAACAAAGACAACAATGGCTGTGTAACCTGCAGCTGTCCTTGGGAGAGACACAATCAGATCCATGCTGACAGACTCCCAAGTGTCACCAGGGACGGGCAGAGGGCGCAGCATACCAGCAGGTTTCTGGTTACTGCTCTTGTTGCGCTGACAGGAGTCACACTCCTTGACATAGCGTGCAACATCACGTGCCATGCCTGCCCAGTAGAAGTAACGCTGCACGTTTTTAAGTGTGCGCCTGGTCCCTACATGACCAGCATATGGCGCATCGTGGCACTCTGACCAGGTACAATGATCCGATACACTTTCTCAGTTGCACCATATACCCCACACCAGCTCACAGCACTGGACTCGCTGCTAACAGCTGCAGCCAAGGCAGCACATGGCCTACCGACATGCGCATCCACAGCTTTTGCACACAATGAAATAGACAGCGGGGGCCTGGGGTGTCCCTCCCTGCAAGCTGAATACCATGCAATCCTCGCAGAACGCCTAATCATAACAATAAATGATCAGACAACTACTGGCTTCCTTACCCGGGCGCTGCTGAAGCAACAGCTTGCACAGGCAAATTCAGACAAAAATCCCGTCACAAAAGCAAAAACGATTCAAATGGCTATGCGCTTGCGACAACTAGCAGCACTACAAACAGCTGACAGCACTGAAGGCCTGGTGCTGATACAAGACGGCAATATGCTGCAACTGGACGATGTGAACGTAGCAAGTAGGGCATTTCTCACCTCGCTGCTAAATGAGGAGCTGTCTCTAGACATTGCTGCCGACCACCCCAGCATACTTGATGCTGTAAGGAAGCTGGCAGAACTCAAGGTCACTACACTCGGCCACATTGTGAACGTGCACACAGGCATATGCATGCCGGCCAGCCAGCTAAAGACTCTGTGCAGAACAACCAAGGTGGGGTACAAACACAAGAAGGCACTGAACAAAATCACCATCTTACTGAACACGCTGGGCCCTGACACACTATCTAGCGGCGAATACTACACGGAGATCCAATCAATCACTCAAGCAGACCTACCTCCAGACCGCCGCAAGGTCAGCGCATACACTGCAAGCCACATCCTCACGGCCAAGCCAGCATATCTGCCAATCAAAGCGGCGCTTGAGCAGCAGGCCCAACCACAAACTCAGCAGACTATTCACGTTCACTTGCTGCACAAAAAGCCATGTACGCAAAGCGATGCATCGCTCACAGTAGCAAACATCAGGGCGGCACCAGACCTGGACATTAGCGCAGCAGCCTGCGAGCAGCTAGGCCAGAAGCGCAGACACACCAGCCGCTCCACAGGCTGGGACATCTTTAAAAGCATTCCATCACCAGAGTTTCATGCCTCACATGGCTGCTTCGACAAATACACAAATCAAAGGTGGACGCTGTTCAACCTGTATGCAGCGTTTGAAGGAGACAACATAGCAGACGTAGTTGCTCTGCAACAAGCCACAGAAAAGCACACATGCAGTCAGGACCAAGTAGTGGTTCGCTGGCAGCACTCAGTGCTACCAGGATGGACAGCACAGCTAGCTGCACAACTGGGATACCATCCTGCCAATCAGAGGCTGGCTACAGATGCAGAGACAATGACACAGGGAGTTGACACAGGCTGTGAATGCTGCCTGCTGACAGATGCACAAAATGAAGAACGTGATCTGCAGACATGCAGCTGCTGCCTGCGAAGCTACCACACAACATGCATGTGCTGCCGCATGCGCAGCAGAAGTTCTGCCACAGGTTGCTGTCACAGCAATGGAGTCCATTGGTTGTCCTCCTGCAGGAGACTGGTTGGCGTTTTGTGCAGGATAGTGTTGCGACAAACTCTGCTGGGCATTGCTGTGGTGAACATCACACCTTGGCACACCTATAGCTGATGTGATTGCCTGTTGGCAGGCGTGCAGCAGAACTCTGCAGCACGACATCCAAACAACCAATCTCATCAGCTCTAGGTCTGCTGAGGTTACGGTGACCATCACACCTCAGTGACGTATGTGGTAAGCATGTCGCGGTAATCGTCACCTGCACATCGTTAAGCTTCCACCTTGGTCTGACCTTCCTGTTTGGGTGGAAGCTGACGAGACACTAGGGTTCGGCACAGACCGGCGGTAGCGGGTGGGAGAGGTGGGTGTATGTGCAGTGCGTACGAGGTCAGACGTTGATAAGTGGGCACGGTTTGTTCTCGTTTCGTCTTCACCGTTGACAACTAGCAAACAAAGGCGCGCACAATGACCTCGAACTTCGTAGCTAGTCAACAGAAGCTCAGCATGCCGGCATGCACTCTGCGCATACGCTGCCAGAAACGCGCAACCCCATTGAAAAAACAGGCACCACATCTGTAGAAGCAGACGCCAGCTTGATGCGCATCTGCTCAGGAGTCGCGCGCGACCTGCCAGCAGACGCAGCAGTTTGGGACCTGCGCCATCTGCTGTTCGATGGCGAGCCCGTCGAGCGCATCACAGTCATCAGGTGGCTGAACCTGTGCTACATGTCAGTGTACGGCAGGCCATTTGAGCAGCAAACACCGCAGCAGTCGACTGCCCTGTCAGCCAACGAGCTGTACCAGCTGCTAGCATTTGCAGATGCCATCAACAGCACGAAGGGGCCGCTAGTAACCAAGACCCGTACAGCAGAGTTGGAGCAGCTGTCCATGCAGGTCAGCCTAGAAGGCGGGGCAGTACAGCTCATGATGGATGGCAGGCCATACTGGTTCTGCAGGCGCAGAGCAGCAGGGCAGACACAGCTCATGTTCTCAATGAAGCTGCTGCGCTCAACCAATGCCATGACAGCTTTCGCAGCCGAGGTGGCAGCGCAGTGCGAGCAGCTGCTACTCATGGCACACAAGCTGCAGCTGGATCAGCTGCTGCAGTGGATCCGGCGCTTCGTAGCACAGCGCCAGTCTCCTCAGCTGCAGGCAGCTTTGACTGCACCATCCCGCTGCTACCTGCCAACTTACTCAGCTCAGCAGTATACAGCGCACGTCTGTATGAAGCAGCTGGCTACACAGCACAGCAGGGACAAGCAGCATGGACTGCTGATCAGGCAGGCTGCGGCCGCAACCTGCGCCTGTTTGGCCACGTAAGCTCTAGTCATGGTCCTGGACGTGAGGCAGCACCAGCTCCGTGCTTGCGGCCGCTGGCATCTACTGCTTGCCCGCTGCAGTTCAAGGCCGAGGTTCAGGGGCAGGGCTTTGCAGGGTTCAAGCCTGGCAGCGAGGTGGATGTGCTGCTAGACGTGACAGGCAACCCCACGGTGAAGATTGGCAGCAGCAGGGCGGGGCAGTTCACCTTCCCAGTCACGCTTTGCATTGATGACCCCGCATCATGATCAAGAGGCATGCCAAGCCGTAGGCTACGTTAGCAGCTGATTCAGACTGTCACTGTAGGCCCTAACAAAGTTTGTTGTGCTGGCCAGTTTAGAAGCATGCAGCACATGGTGATTTGCTGTCTGGCAGGCCGCAACCACAGCCCCAACGGCGTGCTGAGTGTGCTGCCAGCATACATCTACCCACCCCTTCCAAGTTTACACTGTACGGTGGCACCAGTGAGCGGCTCACCCTAGGCCTCTCAGCGGTGCTACTGAGCTGCGTGTGCACGCCACGTAGCATCACCATATGCATGACATCATGCCATAGACACTGCGAGAAGGCCGCCTCAGGCGAGAGTCTGTGGCACAGCACTGCATGTAGGTGTTGTGCAAGTTCCGGACTTGCAGTTGGTGCTGGTTTCGAACTGCCGCAGTGACTGGTTTGATGAACGGCTCAAGGCTTTGTGAAAACTTTGTAGCACCGTGCTAGGTAGGCTAGCTGAGAAAGCATGCATGACATGCAGAGACACCCTACCCCTGTATGCAAGCAATAAAGGCTGCGCACGCATGCAAGGCTTCCCATGCAAGCAAGGCTGGTTTGACCCACGATCATGCGCTGCTGGTTGTGAAATTTTGTATCATACTATGATAGCCTATAGCACTGAGTACAACGGTTGTCTTCATGTTCTGCTGGTGGCTCATGCATATACGTGATAGCATGTGGAGCTTGGTGACGCATAAGCTGTGAAATGTGTGCGAACGTCAGCAGCATATTATGCCGGGCAGGGGGTCAAGTCGCATCATATGCCCTGCAGACGCCAGGGGGGTTTTATCCCGTGGGATAATGTGCTTATCTGGTGAAAACCTGATGGATATTGGATTTATCCTCCCTGGTTCATGGATAATCCCCTAAATACGTTTATCCATTGACAAGCCAGGGATAACCTGACAGCATGACAGATCATCACGGCCAAGCTCTGGGTGGTCTCAGCGGACTTTGTGCAACAGTTCTGCGGTGATAAAGTGCCACAAGTGCCTCAGCAGGCTCCAGGTTTGTCATGGTTGCCATGCTTTGGGTTGAGCTGCAGCACAGCTGCAGCATGCATGCAAGCAACAGCAGGCAGTTGAGCTTGACAGTGCTTCGAACCATCACAGCATGCTGTAGCTCATAGTTCTGTATCTGACACGCCCAATGCATCAGATGGTGCAGTGCCAGAGGGCACAAGCTGCATGCCTTGCTGCTTGGGTGCTGCTATTACTTTTACAAGCCTTTCCCGACCATCGTGAGCAGCAGTAGTGCTGAAAGCCCTGCAACCAGAAGCGCCTGGAGCCCATGCTTCATCACCCTGTGACAAACTAATACATTTTGAAGATGAATAGGCACGCGATCCACACCAGACCCTGCAGAGGTGCTTGGCAGGCACGAGCTTGTCATTTGTTACAGCACAAGTTGACAGTGACAGCTGTTCCTGTTTGCTTCGAACATCGTAGTATGATCTATTGGAGCGTAGTACGCGAGCACAACAGCCTCAACCCGCTATACATCCTATCGCGGAGCTGATCAAAGAGGTGCAACGTGCTTGTGGCCCCTCGCAGTGCTCGCATCCGTGATCTCGGCCACGCAGCGTGCCATCACAACGCTGACGATGGCTTTGAAAACCACCAAGCTGCGACATCGATGCAGATCATCACCCGCCCTGATGATCAATGGATGGCAGAGCCCTGCAGGCGCTGAGGTCTCTGCTGCTTGGCACAACAGCAACTCATGGCTCTGCACACATAGGAACAGTAGAAGAGTATCACGATAAAAGGTTGATGACAGTGCGCCAGTGATCTGGTGGCATGGTTCAGACAGCCAAGGTGGTACACAGCTCAGCAGTGTAACAGCACCTGCATTCCTCAGCACAGCAGCCTGTGCACATCGCAAGGTGTGGTAAGTGTTGGTTGGCGCATATTACAAATGCCTTTGGCATGTATGTTTGCGCACAGACCTGCATCCAAGCCATCACAGTGCAGCACCTGGCTGCTCACAGGTCATGGCTTGCCTAGCGCTGTCTGTACCCTGATCTCATCATCATCATCATGTTACCCATTAAGCCATAGCATCAACTGTCTGTACCCTGATCTGTCACCAGCTACTATGGTACCTTTGTGCTCAATGTATGCAGCGAGACTGTCGTCAGGTTCATCCAACAAAACTTCAGCAGGCCTGCTGTTTCCATGTGCTGTATATAGCAGCAGCACGCAGGTTCAATGTTGTGCAGCTTGTTCATCATCATCATCATCATCATCATCATCATGTTACCCATTAAGCCATAGCATCAACGCCATCGGCCCCGCGCCCCTCAGGAGCGGAAGAAAGAGGGAGCACTGCTCCATTGTGTTTGCAATTATTACGCACATCCCAAGCTTGGACAAGATACTCAGCAATGCTCCTAGATATCACTCGGCACACCCCCCTACTACCCCAAATATCATCAGAAACAAAACGCAACAACTTGGTGGATGCATAAGTCAACGACAACACATTGCGCAATTTTTCAGCGCCGCCAGCAACATCACGCAAAACAGACCGAATTTCATCAAGCATAGTATCCCTCTGAGCAGAAGTAGCGGGACAATCAAACATCAGATGTGACAAAGACTCAACACCCTGACCACAAGCAGGACATGCTGTGTTAGAATCAGCTCTGCTGCCACCATAACGACTGGTACGCTCATGCACACAAAGACAGCCCATTCGAACACGCATCAGCAACTCAATACCACGCGTTGGCGCACCAGAACACAAAAAGGGCCTAGCCCTTTTAAAACGCATGGCATCAGCATGTGTAGGGTGCACATGCGTGATGTAACGGCTCAAAGTAGAGTGCTGCAGTGATTCACAAACAATTGTGTCTGCATGCAGCTTCCTGACCTGACGGTTGATGTGATTCTTGCACGCATTAGCTCGATCAGCCGCCGCCTCAACATCCACACCATACTTGCAAAGCAAACTCTGCACATACTTATGCCAAGGTGTCACCGCAACAGCACCACTAGGGCGCTTCCACTCAGCTGAAAACACCTGATGTGGCAACCGACAGTTCTGCATACGCTGAACCCTAAAGTAATACTCCATCGCCCTCTGATGAAGCCACATGTGCAATGGCTTCACACCCCATTCAGCCAGAACAAGTGAAGTGCAAGGGCGCTCCTTGCCACAACGCATTGAGCACTTGATGATGTCAGTCTGCACTTTGTCAATCTGTTGCAGTTGCCTTGCAGTTGACGGAAACCAGACCTCGCTGCCATATTCAACAATCGGGCGAACGCATGTAAGCAGAATGATACGCTTTACTTCCACGCTGATGAGCCGGCTCTTCCAGACTGGCATGAGCCCACCCTTCACACGATGCACTTTTGCCAACATCTTCTCAAAGTGCGTATTCCAGTTGCAGGCATTGTTGAACCACAGGCCAAGGTAGCAGTACTCTGATACAACAGGCACAGGCACACCGTTCCAAACGATGCCAGAATCAGCCAACTGGCTGGGCTGTCTAGCTGGTGAGACATGCATGACAGCAGACTTCAAGCTATTCAGCTTGAACCGCCACTTACAACTGTATTCATAAACTGTTGCAGCCACAGCCTGAACCTCAGCCAGAGATCCGCACACAGCAACAAAGTCATCAGCCTGCATGGCTGCCACAACCTGACCAGCAGGTTCGTCACAAGGGCCCATAAGGGTGATTCCAGGGTGCTTTGCATGCACCTCATGCAGCAGATCATCAATGAAGTACAGGTACAGTGTGGGGGAAATAACATCGCCCTCATGCAAACCAAGGTCACATGTGAAGCTCTCAGTGACATGACCTTCGTGAGACACCACACGGCGTGCTGCACATGGTAATGATTCTTGTTTATTGCCTGCTGCTGCCGCTGCTGCTGCTGTCGTGGTTTCCAATGCCCAGGTGGTGAACATCAAGAGGTAGATGGCCGAGACAACAGCAGCTGCAGCAGCAAGGTCAGCAGCAGCAGCAGCAGACAGACAGACCAGAAGCAGCAGCAGCAGTAGCCAGGCCAGCAGCAGGTGACGGTCAAGAAGGAGCCCCCTTTAGTTGATCTGAGCAACAGATGGGATCTAGGGGACCGCATGCAAATCCTTGGGCATGGCAAATGCCCAAGCCAGAAGAAGCCAGCTGCAACGGGGTCATTGAGATGACAAATGACAATGTGGTGGGCGGCAAGCAGGTGAGCTGCAGCCATCAGGAGTGTGTTGTTTTTTTGTCACATGCAGGTAACTAGTGCGTCAGCAAGTTCAGGGATTTGTGTGCGTGCGTCGTTGTTGCGTGTGTTGTTGTTGTCGTTGTTGCACTATTGTTGCGTTGTTGTGTGCTGCTGCTTGCATCGCATGCTGCATAGTGTTGCTTCGACGCTGCCGTGTGCCAGGCTCAGGTTGTTCCCGCTGCTGGAGCTGCTGTTGTTGCTGCTGCTGCTGCTGCAAGCGCTCAGACTGCCTGCATGCGCGTTTTGCGGGCCGCTCTGCTGCGGCTGCAGCTGCAAATGCCTGCTGCAAGTCATCTTCAAGGTCCTGCAGGTCTGGTGGTTGTACCTGTCCAGACAGCTGCTGCTGCTGTGTATGCTCGCTCCAAGCCTGCTGGCGCTGCAGCTGCTGTGTCTGTTGCGCATGGAACTGTGCGATCCGTGCTTGGTCCAGCACATCTAAGTCGCGTGTTTGTTCACGCAACAAGTCTAAAACTTCCTGCCAATGTGTCGCAGTAGCGTTGCTGCACTTGTCGAACACGTGCCTAGCGCAACGATCTAGCTTGGAAGACAGGCCATAATCACATAATGTGCAGGTAACGTGGCTTTTGGATTGCCTGCAGTAGCTTTGTTGCAGTTGTCGAAGACGTGCCGAGCACAGTGCTGTAGCCTTGCAGACAGGCCATAGTCACACAAGTTGCAGCTTAACTCTGTACTTTGATTCTCGTTTGAAATATCGTGCGATGAGGAAATGTGTTTGTTGGGGCATGCCCGAATTGTGAAAACGAACATTGCACTGACAGCAAGTACAATCGAGATATTGTATTCAATACACAGTGAGTCATGGTCCTTGTGATGTACAAAGTGAGTGGGCGATATGGGCGAAGCTGCCTGAGTTTTACTTTACAGCCTCCACAGACAAGACAGCCGATACAGGCTCCAACATGCTCACCGCATTTTTTTAATGTATTTAGACTGCCAATGCGGTGGCATTCAAGGCTTGAAATGGCCCCAATCGGGAGCGCATTTTGGCGGGCTGGGCCTTTGCAGAGAGCTCCCTATAGATAGGTGGTACCTCCTTCGATTTCATGCCCTGCGCTTTTTGTGCATCCCAGAACTCGCCTAAGTTCTAAACTTGCAAATACGTGCTCAGTTCTCTGTGCAGGAGGTCCCTGTCACGCTAAGTGTGTGTTGCCATCGGTTGCATAGTGATGGATATGTTGGGCCATACTGCGTCTGAGATACATACATATGCATCTGCCAAACCAACAACCTGCCATGCTAGCTGCTGCTGCTGCTCCAGCTGCTGAACATCATCCCATGCCAACAACCACGTCGCAAACACAAGCAGGTCTGATTTGTCATTGAAACTCTCATGCTATCTGCTGTTGCGACTTCTGCATCTCACTCTATGCTTGCAAGACTCACCATGCTCTTTGTTTGCAGCCACCAGCCTTGAATCACAAACCACATCTGAGCACTAACACCAGGGTGTCTGCTGCTGCTGCTCCTGCTGCACTGCATTTTACCTCATGCTAGCTGGGTCATGACTACGGTGGCAATGGAGAAGTGTGCAGCCCAACAACCACTACAGGAGAGACGACTGCAAAGGTGTCAAGCTGTGGCACTCTGATAAGGATCTGAGGTTGCTGGGGGCCACTGGCATTCCTGTTTGGCAAGAGGGAAGTGGCTGAGGCAGTCAAGGTCGTGCTGCTAGTGCCGTTTGCACGCGTGACGATGGTGAAAAACAAGCATTATACTAGAACAAGCTACGTCATGAGAATTGCCGTGATTGTGTGGCAATCAAGCAATGATGTGCTGTGTCAGGCTGGGATATAAGTTCATGTTGCATCCATGGTGATCAAGCATTGCCATATGAATGCATGGCAACTGCTGATGCATTACACATACATCGTTAAGCTATCACTTTGTCAACGGGTCGTGGCTGTGGCGCACGACCGTGTGGCACATGATGAGCACCTGCCAGCTGATCATGAGCATACAGCTCAGCTGCTCAGCTGCAGCTATTGCGACAGCTTTATATGCATGTGTGTTTGGTCAAATGATGCCATGGCATTACAGCATGTGCGTCACATGGCAGCTGAGCACCTGGCATGTACAGCAGTTAGTTGCTGATCAGCATGCGCATGTTGCAACATTTGGAGCTCTGAAGGCACTGCAGCTACAGTGCCCTGCAACAGCCACTGTGTAGTGACTGCTGCAGCTCCAACTGGTAGCAGTGTTGCAGGCCTGCTGTATGGCGTATACGCCCACGAGGTAATCCGAGACACGGTGGTTACCCGTAGCGACTATCTAACGATTATCCATAGGGATTATGCATAGAAAGCATATATATTGTCTGTGGATAATCGTTTAGTAAAAAAGCGACACCGATATCCGTCGGATAACCGTTTGCCCGCCCACTGCAGCAGTGGATAACCTGATGGATAATTGATCATGAAGTGATGACGGATATCCACTGTTCCACTGCAATTTTCAGCGGATAAGACCCCCCTGGCGTCTGTAGGGATGATGCATCACCAACATTGCCACGTCATCGTGTTACCAATACCATCGATCACCAATTCCACCGACCCAACCCAGCATATATACGTATTCCAATTTCAAGTTGATTGAATGTGTGACATGTTGGTCACCAACTTGTGTATGATAGTTTGTCAGCGCTTGCTGCATCCACACCAAGCTGCATGCTAGCGCCGCACCCTTCACGACAAACACCACAAACACAAGTTTGAACTGATATGCCATGATGTGAAGAGGTCAAGCTGCTGGGGTGTGCAGCAGCAGTTTGAACACGTCATGTCTATGGGAGAATCTGCATGGCAACGCTTGTGGTGATCCACCTGTAGCATCGCACGTAGATGCTGTGCAGTGTGCAGCACATGTGGCCAGAGCTAAAGCATACTGTTGGTTGCCAATCATAGCTGTCAGCTCACCTCGGGCATGTGCTAGCAGCTGCACTGGCTTTGGACAGCTGCAGCTGCAAATACGCGCTCGCTGAGCCGTAAAGTGTGCAATGCCACACCCGCAGCAGCAGCATGAGCACGTTGGTCAAGACCTGATTAGGCTGAGCCACTATCAAAGGAAGCAATTCTCCCAACCTCCAATCAAGCTGGATCACCACAGCAACCCGGTGGGCCACAAAACAGCCACACGAAAGCAACCAGACTAAATGTCCCAAATCGGCAGCTGGCTGAACCCTGCTGCTCGTTTAGCGCAGCATGCAAAGGCTGATCACTGCAGCGCGTAACACGACGCATCGCATGCTCGCCTGGGGGCTGGTCGCTGTCACAGCATGCTGTCCATGTCCGGCGGTGGCAGGCGCAACGCAGCTGCCAGCATGCCAGCAGTGATGTCCTGCTCACACCTGCAGGAAGAAAGTAAACAGGAGCACAGTCAACAGCAGTACAACTAAACTTTTGCAAGGTTGAGTCAGCAGCAAATACAAACAGCAGCAGAAGGTATGTTGTGCATCACCTGTGCAGTCGCTAAACCTGTTGACTGTAGGATGTCTGGCAGACACCACCGCTCGACATGCAACTAGGGTTTCTGCCCGCCACCAAATGCTAGCCATGACTGGCTCCTAAAACATTCAACTGCCATAAGTGTTCAGCTGCATGTAGCTTACAGCAATCCCTACCACTGCTTGTTAGCTTGTCACTCACCCGTCTGGCAGCACGCGGCGAATGCTGCCGTCCGGAAACACAATCTCCTTGCTGCCCCCTGGGTGGTGGCCCTCCACTTGGCCACTAGGGAAGTAGAACACCTCAAGGCCAGAGGGGTGGCTGCTCTGCCAGGTGGCAACCTGCACATGTACATACACAGATGACTCATCTGAGATGCGCATTCGGCTTTGGTGTTGGTGCTTAGCTGTACAGCCAGAGCGCAAGACACAGGGTTGATGCTTATCTGTACAGCCAGCGCAGCAAGACACAGTGCTGGCTCCCAAGCTGCTACAATACCAGGCGTGCTGGGCACACACAAACACAGTGCCAGCCAAGAGTCAGCGCAGCGGTGTGGGTTGGTATGCTGGACACTGGCAGAACGTTGCTATTTTAATGATCATCATTGATATGACACATATTATCGCAAACAGTATGCCACACTAGCAGCCTGCCTCCCACCCACCTCTGCATAGTAGTAGTCCACACGCCCGCTGGTCACCATGCGCTTCACATCGCCATTTGCAAAGCGGATGCAGCTGCTGCCGTCAGGGAGGCACTTCTTCACGGTGCCATTCGCAAAGCGAATCACACGCGTGCCATCCACATACAGCTGCGCAAGCTTGCCATCAGCATGCTTCAACTCCTGCAGCAACAGCTGCTGCCCAGTGCTGCTGCTGCCGCTGTTGTTGTGTCCAGCAGCGTTGCCTGCAGAGCATGGCAGCTGCCTGCCAGCAGTGCCGTTGTTTAGCTGCATGCTGCTCTGCTTGGTGCTGCTGGAGGTGTCGTAACTGCCCGCACCAATCGGCTGCTGCTGCTTCTGCTGACCTTGAAGTTCCTGATCATACTGCTCCATCAGGTAGCTGTCGAATGCTGTAAACCGTGTTGCCCCCAATGCCCCGCTGCTGCCATTCAGCGGCTGCTGCTGCTGGTGGTACCTGCTAGGGCTGCTGCTGTTACCAGCCTCAGCCCCAGCAGCAGCAGCAGCAGCAGACATGCTGCCCATAGCCACACCACCAACAGCATGTACAGATGCAAAGGTGAAGGTGTCTACGTCGCCTTGTTCATCGACAGCAGCAGCAGCAGCAGCAGCATTCAGCGCCTGCCGATCTTGGCGACTGCCACTGCAAGCGCTGCTGCGGCTGTTTGCACTAGCTGGCACCACACCGGCACAGCCGCCTGCAGGTAGCGACAGCAGCTGCTGCTGCTGCTGCTGTCGCCGCACCTGCTGCTGCTCCTGCTGCTCAGCAGCGCCATCAGCCCAGCTGACGCTCGGCTTGAGTGTCATACTGTTGACCACCTTGCGTCCTGCCTGTTGTTGCCCCGTGCTGCTTGCCGTGCTGCCACCTACCTTACCACGCACATGCATGGCGCGGCTGGGAGAGCCAGCAGCAGCAGCAGCAGCAGGCTGTACGGAGCCTCCTGCAAGCTGTGCTGTTCGTGCTGGCTGCCCTGAACTCGCGTCAGCAGCAGCAGATGTAGCGCAAGCAGCGTCCTCGTCTGCATCTTCCCCAAACAGCGCTGTGTACAATGGGTCAGCTGCTGCTGCTGATTGTGTGTGGCTGCTGCTGCTGCCCAAAGCACTCTGCTGCTGTGTGACACCGCCTGCTTCTAGCTTGGCGGCTGTCGCTGCTGCTGCTGCAGCAGCTGCTGCAGTGGCAGATGGCTGTGGCATGAGCGCTGCATCTGTCTGTGTCCTGCGTACAGCATTCGGGATAACATGATAGGCTTCAGCAGAGTTGCGGACACCCCATCCCCTGTGACACAGCCGTCACATCATTGCAGTTGAAAAGCGGTGTACAGGTCATGCATTATGAAACATGCAGAGGCAGCAAAGTTCCCACAGCTGCAGCAAAAGCTCATTCAGAACCAGGTGCAAGATCAGGCAAGCGTGCTGCACAATGCTGATGGATGCATGTGCTGCAGGGCGTTCCTATCCTGGGCACTCACTGCACGGTGCTGGTCTGCGGCTTGCGCTTGGCTTTCGGCTCTGCTGCAAAGGCTGTGCTGTTGAGCTGCTGAGCCTCATGCCAGCGCACTTCCTCCCGCAGCTCCCCACAGCGGTCCTGCGGCACAGCAACATTTTGAAAAGCAGTTGGAATGTGTGACTGGCAACAGCTACTGGTGGCTTGAAGTTCAGCGTGCTTCCTCTCGCAGCTCCCTGCAGCGGTCCTGCGGCATAGGAACAACACACAAGGAGGAAGAGGAGGCATCAGCAGCAGCAGCAATGCAGAAGGAGGGGGCAGCAGCAGTAGCATGGCATAACTGTGGTTGACAGCTCGGCAATTCACTGGATGGGTAGTAGCAGGTCACCAACCCAAGGCGCAAGCTGTACAAACGGGATGCTACTGATGGGCTGCCAAGACCTTGTGCGATTTGCTGTGGAGCAGCTGCAAGCATGCTGCAGCCCATGTCTCAGCCCAGCAGCCCATCGCACAACACGTTGTAGTGCCGAACAGCTGTTGCAGATCTAATGCAGTGTGAAAGAAGCCAACACAGACGCCGGTTCTCTGCCTCACCTGCAATTCCTTGATCTGACATCGTAACCGCTCCACAGTCAGCCTATGTCGCGCAGCTGCAGCCTTTGCATCTGCTCGCTCCTTCTCCATCTGTGCCTGCAGGCCATCCCGCTCTGCCTTCTCCTTTTTGCTGGGCAGCGACAGCAATGCTTTGCTCTGCTGCTCTAGTACACGCCGCTCGCGTGCTAGACGGCGCGCCTCTTCACTGCGCCATGCTTCAAGTGAGGCCTGCGCAGCTGCCTGCAGGCAGTATCAGCAGCGCAAGCAGCAGCATGTTAAGCTTGATGTTTGTAAGTGACAAGCCAGCTAGCACATCAGCTGCCTGTCAACTTGATAGCAGCATCTCCATGCTGCTGGCCTACTTGTACAGATGGCTGCTGCTGCATGCTACCTACCGTACGGCGAACCGCTAGCGTGCTTGACCATACAAACGTTAGTACTTGGCAGCCTTACCCTTAACCTACATAAGTGCGCAGTACCCTACATTTGCAAACCAAACTTGCATTCACAACCTCACACACCTTCTGCTTCTCCCATGTAGATTGCTGCTCCTGAAGGCGGGTAGCTGCCCGCTCAAGGTCCACACGCATCTTCCGCAGCTGCTCCTTACCCCGCTGCATGTCAGGCATACTGGCCTCAAGCTGCTGCCAGTGCGCAACTTGATCTGCAGGCACTGCCAGCAGCTGCACACCATCCAACACACCCTCAATGTCACCAAGCGCAGCAGCGGCTGGCGCCTGCGAGGCAGCAGCAACAGCAGCAGCTTGCTGCCGGCTGCGGCTGGCACTGCCAGCCCTGCTGCCCCCGCTGCCAGCAGCGGCACTGCTCGCTGCTTTATTGAACAGCGATCTAACGAACGGCTGCGACATCGCTCCGTCCAGCTCAGCATCATCAAGCTGATGCTGCTGCTGCTGCTGAGTGTATGCATGTTGGTGCCGCTGCTGGTCCTGCAATTGGCCGTCTGTATGTTGCTGCTGCTGGGTTGTGCCACCAAACGAGAACTCTGCATCAACCCATTCAGTGTCATCCTGGAAGTGTACCATGCGGCTGCTGCTGGCAGCTGCCAAATCCAGTTCATCATCAACAGCAGCTGCCGCTGCAGCCGCATCCAGCTCCATGCCATAAGCAGCAGCCGCTGCTGCTTCTGCTGCCTCTGCTGCTGACATACCCGGCCTGGTGCCTGCTGCTGCTGCAGCTGCGAGCGGCGAGCGCTGCTGATCCTGCTGCTGCTGCCGCCGTTGCTGCTGCTGCTGCTGTTGCGGTTGATGCACATGCTGCTGGCTGCTCTTGTTGCCGCCCAGTATCTCCTGTTCTAGAGCTCTGAACTCCTCAAGTTCAAGGTCCTGCATGCATGCACAGGAGGAGGTGAGTCACGTCAGCATGCCCTGCACTTGAATACTAGCCGGTGTTGTGGATGCCAAGGCTGAGATACTGTTGGCATCGTCAGGATTCTTAGGTCCTGCAGCACAGCATACGATGAGCATGCGTGACATAGCTGGTGCCAGGTCAGCAATCCTGCATACCAACAGCAATTAATGGATAATTCCTGCAAGATATGCACAGTAGCTACACACATACACACACATACACTGATGGTTTCGAAGGCATTCCACCGCCCATTGCTAGCAGCTGCTTACCTCCTCTGCTTGGCGCACACCCCACCGCCCTGTGTCAGACAGCCCTGCAGCAGCACCTGCAGAAAGAACAGCAATACTCACACAAAGACCTTGCATAGATCATACCATACCAGCACCGCTGCATGTTGTGTCAGCGTGTACAGGCAGCTCATATGCTCTACACGACGTGTTTCCTGCAAGCAGCAGTCTCACCTCGCGCATCCCTGTCTAGCCCGTTGGCGTGTGCATGCTGCGGGGATGCATCCAGCTCTTCGGTGCTTGCAAGTGGTTCTATGTTTGTGTAAACCTCATGCTGCCACCCAGGACTGTTCTGCAATCTCCTTGCTGCAGCCTTGCTGACATAGGCTCCCTCCTGCTGCTCACACTGGTCAAGCAGTGTCTGCTCGCTGCTATTGCCCGCCTTCGCATCTAATGGTTTACGGTGTTTGTAAGCCTCTACCCTGCGCTTGACACCCTCCCCGCGCTTGAGGAAGGGCTGCTTTGGCTTCTTGGGTGCTGCTGTTCTAGGTGGTGCGTCCTGCTCGTCTACTGCGCCGCAGGCAAGCATCTAGAACAATTTTTTAGACTGTAACAGTCGATTGTCCGGCTTTGATCAATCGTGTTGTGCAGTCCTCGGTGGGTGTTGATGTGTTGTTAGGCAGCGATCACGAACCGGGCATGGGTCGTTCATTACAGGCAATGCAAGATATTGCACAAGTCTACAAGATGTACGAAGGTTACAGGACAGTCTCGCGATCACAGCCCGCCATTTTGAACATCGTCAAATAACACAGCCGAAGATTGACCCAGTGACACTCCCTACTGAGTAGGGGTACTGAGTAGGGGTGCTGCTTCTACGACCTGTAGACCATCCCCATTCCCGGGAGTTCTGGCTACATTGCTAGCTGGTGCTGCGAGAGTCAGCGGGGAGCTGCTGCATCCCCAACCTTGCCAGCGGCCCCGTCACTGACAGTTCCTGTCAGCGCCATATGCTGCTGCTGTTGTTGCTGCTGCTTGGCTGTCTCCAGCATCTTCAAAGTAAAGTCCAACTCTCGCCGCGTGTCTGCCAGCAAAGTGTTGGTCTGCACTGCCCTGTACTCTGCATCTCTTGCCGCCTGCATGCCGATGTCTGCCTTCTGCCTAGAGTGCGCAGTTTCTGCCTCCAGCTCTGTTGCTCGGTCCTGCAGCGACACTAGCTGCACAGTAAGCTGCCTCACCTGCTGTGCTGCAGCTGCAGCTGCAGCTACTGCAGTCTGCGCTTCAAGCGCCTGCTGCCTACCAGCAGCTATTGCTGCTGCAAGCTCGTCAACTGCCTTAGCACATGACGCTGCTGACTCCTGTGCAGCAGCTTGGCTCTGCTGTAGCTCTCCTTCTACCAAAGCCGCCCTGCTGACTGCTGCCTGCAGCTCCCCTGCGTGCGCAGTTGCTGCTGCAGAGAGCTGCGCATGGTCAAGCCGCGCTACAGCCAACTCCTGCTGCAGCTGCAGGATGGTCCTTTCCTGGCTAGCTTGACTAGCCTGCAGCTGCTGCAGCTGTGATCCAGCTGCTGCCAGCTGCCGCTCCAAGCTTGATACTGCACGCACCTTCAGCTGCAGAGTGCGTTCAGTCCGCGCACTTGCAGACAGTGCCGCTGATAGCTGCGATGTGCAATCTGACAGCCGCAACTGCAGCATGGCTGCCCGCTGCTCCAGCTCCTGCGAGCGCTGCTTACCGGCTACTGCAGCAGCATTATGCAAGGCAGTGAGAGCTGTAGCCACAGGTGGTGCGGCACCCAGCCTGCCAGCACTGGCACCAGCGCCAACTGCAGCAGCAGTTGTGGCTTGCTGGACGCCTTGCATCAGCTGGCCAATCAACACCTCAACTTGCGCTGCAGCTGCAGCGTTACTGATGGTGCCAGCGTCTGCTGCGAGGCACTGCAGTGTCACCAACAGCCGCTCGAGTAGATGCACTGCTGCCTCCACAGCAATGTCCACTGTCTGGCTACCAATTGCTTTACTGCTGCCGCTGCTGATGCTGGTGCTGTTGACGCAGCTGACCCTGCTCTCCAGCGCTTCAAGCTTCTGTAGCACTTGCTGCAGGAACTCCTGAGCCTGCAGCAAGCATTCACATAATCCTGTCAGCCCACAGTATGTAGCAAGCGGCAACTGTTTCAAGCCCACATGCAGAGCAACAGTTGACTGGCTATCAACAACTCCTGCCAGTAGGGGACACTCCGCATGCAGGAATGTGTAGTCATGCCCACGAGTGCTTCTGCTTCAGCACCGCAAGTCATATCGCTACTGTGCACCATGTCAGCTTACCTGCTGCAGCTGCTGTGCCAGCAGTTGCTTGTTGTGCTGCACGTGCTGCAGCTCTGCCTTGAGCTGCGCTGCTTCCTGCAAAGCTGCGCTGTGCTGCTTGGGTGCATCAGCAAGCTGTGCTTGGGCAGCTGCCAGCTCTGCTGCTTGCTGGTCCACCTGCATGCGCAGCCGAGCTTGTGCTGCTCTGCTGCTGCTGAGCTCCTGCTTGTGCACACGCTGCAGCTCCTGCAGGCAGCAGCAGCAGCAGCAACAGTAACAGTGCTGAAGTTGGGCATCTGTTGACTTCATCAGGAAAAAACTTGCAGATGGTTTGCACTGCAGTGTGGTATGCACGTTGGCAACTTCGCATTGTGCGGCTGCCGTGCACACGAAGCCATGATGTGCGTTCTCACCTGCTCAAAGAGAGTGCTTCTGTTCATCTCTTGTGCCAGCTGGCTCATCAGCTGCTTGCGCTCTTTGGACACCGCCTCTGCAGCTGCTTGAGCAAGCCGGCAGTTTGACTCTGCTGCTGACAGCGCCAGGCGGCAGTCATCCAGCTGGCGCTGCGCTGATGTGGCAGCATGCTCCAGCGACCCTTGCTGCCTGGAGTGCACAGCAATGATGATTTCAGCAATAGACAGGCGGCGTGTGAACATGTGAGTTGCAATGCGTGACTGTTGTACACCGTAGTGATGACAGCAATGCCAGCAAGTACGCATTGGCCAAAACCGAACAGTCCTGGTATCGGGTATCACCAGCTTGTGCTTGTAACAGTGTTACCTATGCAGGGACATGCAGTAGTGCACATACGTGCCGTCAGCAGCGCGTCAAACATGAAGCATCCTGTCTGCAGCTGCCTGCAAAGCTCTGGCTGCCAGCTGCATGCGCACCTGATGGCTTTCAGGTATGCCTGCTCTGTCTTCTCCAGCTCGCGCACCCATGACTTGTAGCCCACTATGTCAGCCTCGAGCTTGCTGCATTGGCCCGCGTGCTTGGCAGCCTCTGCCTGAGCCTTGGACAAAGTGGCAGTGGCCTGCAGCAGAAATCATACGACAGTCTTATTTGTTTGCATCCTTTGTGTGACACGCAACTTCGTTGATACAGCTAGGACATGCTTGCATGCTCTGTAGTCAGCTTGTGGACGTCGCATAATATGTAATGTATTGCAGCCAACTGCTTGAGGAGCGGTGCATGCGGCCCACCTGTGCAGCAGTGGCCTGTGCCTGCTCGCTCGCCACCCGCAGCTGCCCAGCCTCAATGTCCAGTGCCATCAGCCGCTCTTTCTGCCGCCAGTACTCCTCCTGCAGCAGCAGGTAGCTGTCTTGCAGCTGCTGCAGCTCCTGCTTGAGCACGCCATCCATGCCGCCACATACAGCGCTATGCTGCTCCGCTGGTTGCAAGGGGCTGGTGCCAGCAGGCTGCTGCACCACATCTGCTGGTAACGCTGCGGCATCTGCAGAAGACGCTGATGCTGCTGATGCTTGCGACGGCTGTTGTGTGCCACTCGGTGGTGCTGGCTGCTGGGGGCTGCCCTGGGTGCCTGCTGATGATGCTGATAGTCTCAACCCTGGCACTTCCGTGGCCCTTGTATCCCTGGGTGCAAGCGATGCTGCAGGCTCCTGCCCCAACTCATGCACCTGCATTTACGTCAAACGCACAGAAAGAGGCAGACATAACACATTGCTAGCCGTCCACGTATGCGTGCGACAACTTGCGCACGTTGCTGGCATTTTCTTCCTGCCGCCGTCACATGCTAAACAACTGCTGCTGCAGGTGCCGTCCCTTGTCACGCCCCCACCATCTCGCCTGCACACACCTGCTTTGTCAGCGCTGCCACCGCATCTTCTGCTGCCCCTAGCCGCTCCATCACAGGCCAGTAGCTGTTCACAAGCTCCTGCCGCCGTGTGACGGCGCGTGCGTTTGACGCCTGCAGGTCTTCGACTTCCATCTGGCACGCCTCGCAGCGCTTGCGCCACGCCTCTGCTTTCGCAACAAAGCCCTGCATGCCTGCTAGCTGCTGCTGCACAGCCTCCAGCCTGCAGCAGCATGAGAACCATTTGTTGACAAAGTTGGCAGCTGTCCATGCCAGCAGTGCGTGAGCAGTCAATGCTGGACAGTCAGGGATCGGTTGAACCAACCAATGTGCAAAACACACTATCACTGGAATTCTCATGTGATTAGTAAAGCAACTGCTGATGTTTGACCTGCTGTTACGTACCGCTTTTCTGAAACCAGCGCCTGTTGCACCGCTTCTGCTGCTGTCGCCTTCTGCTTGACAAAGTCTGCATGCAGGAGGTTGTATGCGCGCTGCTTGTCTGCCATGCGCCGCTCAGCATCCTGCACCAGCTGCCCCTTGCACTCCAGCTGTCGCTGCAGATCCCTGCAAGCAGCAGCAACCAAGGGGCATCCCGCATAGTATACATCAGCAAAGGCAACTAAACAAGCTTCATTTGCTTAAACCCCACTCTGCAAGGCACATTCAGTCACATGGAATGCGCAGCAGTCTCGTAGCAGCATGCAGCTGCACACCCCCCCCATACGCAACACTTGCTGTTCTCACCCGCAGTTGCCTTCCTGCTTCTTCACTGCGTGCCCTGTCGCCAGCAGCTGCTGCTCCAGCGCAGCCACCTGCGCCTCCAGCCTGCAGAAGCCGCTGTCTTTCTCCACCAGCGCAACATGCGCTGCAGCCAGCGCGCTCTCACGCTCAGCGATCTGCTGCTCTGCGCCAGCCAAGCGTGCACCTAGGCCTTCCAGCTGCACCATGAGCTGCGTATTGCGTGCTTGAATGGCGGCTGCTCGCAAGCTGACCTCGCTGTTGGCACTGCCCAGCATGGTCACCTCGCCTGCAAGCAAGTAGGGTCACATACATGTGCCAGCTGGTCAAAGCATGCAAATGTGCTGTCACAATTCATCCAAGTAGTGCAGTTCAGACTGCATTGTGGTTGCCTACTGCATGCTGGTTACAAGACGCCACTGCCTGGCATTGCAAGTTTGCATGCGGCGCTGTCGCTGGTGATGATGCTGCTGCACAAGCCTCACCCGCTAGTGCATCTGCTTTGGTTTTCAACGTGCGCCAGGCCAGCATGTGGTCAAGGTTGGCCTTGACAAACTCGTTGCAGCGTCCTTTCAGGGCAGCATTCTCCTGCTGCGTTGCTGCCAGTGCATCTTGAATGTCGAGCAGTGCTGTGTATGTTGCCTGCAGCTCCTGCATAGCTGCCAGCACCTCTCCTTGGAAGGTCACCTGCAGGCACAGCCAGATGCATGCTGAGCGCCACCCGGTACACTTCAAGCACTGCCAGTCTGTTGTGCACTAATGCACTATAGTATTGTAGTGCCGTGTTGTGGTGCTGCTGGCATTGGCTGCGCAGGCTGTGACATCCACAGCTGGTGCCAGCAGCTCCTACATTTTAGCGCATCCTGCAAGCGCTGGTGAAAGGCCACATCATGTACACGACGCACCTGCACGCACTCGTCCCAGAGCTGTGCAAACGCCGTCCAGATGCTCGCCAGCAGCTGCTCTGTGTGCGATGCTCCTGCAAGCGCTGCCTGCACCTCTTGCTGGAATACGGTGCTGTGCCTATGCAGCAGCCCATACAGCTGCAGTATTTGCTGCTCTGGCAGCTTGTGTTTGTGTTTGAGCGTCTCAGGCCCCAGTGCCCCCATGAGCACATGCTCCTGGAACTGCGGGCTGATGTCCTGCAAGGCTTGCAGGTGCCAGTCGCCCATGCCAGAGGCCAGCGCTTTCTCCGCTGCCCGCAGCAAGTCCTGCAGGCAGATAGCAGACGATGATGATTGGCATGTGAGTGGCTGCTGCATACCGGTGCATACTGTCACCAGGATGCATGCAGCAAGGCGAACAGGCCCGCTGCTGCTGATACTGTCGTGCTGAATATGTGCTGCAATATGTCTAAGACAACGCTGCTTGACAGATGAACATCACTAGCATTGTACAGCAGCAACTGCAGCTCATGAGCTGCATCTTTCACAGCATAGCTGCTGTTCACGTGCTGTCACACCTGCATTGCTGTGCTGGTTTGCCCTGCAGACTGCTGCACTGCCAACCCACGCGGGCCGATGGTTGGCAGCGCTTTGATGGCTGCAGCATGTGTGGCCGCTGCAGCAGCTGCTGTTGAGGCCACAGTGCCTGAGGGCCCTGGCTTGACCAGGTCCACCAGTTGCAGTGGCACTGCTGCAGCAGCTGCAGCTGAGCCTGTTGCTGCTGCTGGCACTGAGCCATCTGGCACCTGCAGAGCAGCGCGCATATCAAGCTTGCTGTGCATGTGTGTTGGTGTTTCATGCAGTATATATGCTGTTTGGTTTTCCTGCTGTTCATCGCGCAGATGGACAGCTGCTGCCATTTACAGTGCCCGTTATGCCCCACTCACCCAGCTGTCTGGTGTGGGTGGCACACCAAGCAACTCCTGCTCTGTTGCAGCTCCCCAGTGCCCATTGCTTCTGTGCAAGGTGCCTGCCATGTCACAGCAAAGCGCCAGCCATCAGGTCAACAGAAGCATGGTGTGCACGCTGTCAGGCTGTGCAGTTACAGCAGCCTGACCTGGGTCCGTCATCAGCAACACGCTACATAGCTAGTAGAGATGTCAAGCTTTGCCTTTGCCGCGTTGCTGGCTGCCTTCTGTTGATGCAGCTGGAGCAAGTATTGAAGTATCTTGCAAGTCTATGCACTGCTGCTGCAGTACAACATCGTAAGACTTTGTATATCGTGAAACGACTTGAAAAACGGTCTGAACACTGAAAGTGCGAAACGACTGTCTGTGGTGTCTTTTGAAAAGCCCAAGGAGTGTTTGTGACACGCACAGGTGGGGACATTCTGTCCTATGTTGCGGACGTGCTGAACATAGCGTTTTTCAATGAAGGTTTAAATGATAAGCATACCCTGCAAACTCGTCTGTGATCTGCATCTACCAGCTGTCGGTGCATCTCGCCGTACTTGACTGCTTTTCACGGCTTTCGATTACCCTTGCGCCATGATTATCACCACTAGAACTTGAACCACTTTTGATCAACGTTGAGCCAATGGCGGACAGCGTGCTGATGAAGCATGTAGCCCCAGGCCTGGGGTGCCTAGTGGCCTGGGCGTTGTTCTCCAGCCCCTTCAAGGCCGTGCTGCAAGTCAGAGCGTCAAAGGCGTTGGGGGTAAGCCCGGTGCAATCCTGCCGTGCATCAAGCAGCGTCTGCCCAGCATCCGTTGGATCCTGCTGCCAGATGGACGCACCTCTGCTGCTGTTGCTGTGGCTTTGCATCACCTGACCGCTGCCTGCTCACTCACGCTGCTATGACTGCTGCAGAGCCTCAACCCGCTACCAATGGTTGCTATGTGGGCCAACTGCGTTGCGTGGCTGGTGTACGCATTCCTTACAGTGGACATCTATGTGCTTGCGTCCAACATCCCTGGCTTGCTGCTGGGCTCCTTCATGACGATCAGCTGCTACGGTTATGCAGATGAAAAGGTGACTACACCACACCTGCGGTCACTTTTCAGAGTCATCTAGTATCAACTCCAGTGCTCAGTCCGCAGCAGGCGCATTCAGCAGGCGCATTCGTAGCTTGTCACTGCAAAGTTTGCCCTGAGTTGATGAGTGTCGAGTTGGCGACAGCACATCCGCTTGTTGCTGGTGGCAGTGGTGCAACAAGCCACACAGAATTAACGCCCATTGCTCTGGACTATTGTATCTCACCCCGCATGCTGCCCTGCTGTCATGGCTGCAGACACGAAACACCATGTTACAAGGCGTTATGTTCTTCGCCACAGTGATGACAGCAGCAGGCATTGTTGTCAGCTTCGGCAAATATGACCATACCGGAACCGTCTTCATATGGTAAGCAGCCAGTAGATCGCTAGCGCTCACCCAGCCCGCATACGCAGATGTTACGGCAGGACGCACGTAGCCTGCAGTACGATGCCAGCAACAGCAGCAGCACTGCCTGAGCTACGGTGTCTCGTAAATTGCGTTGGCAGCCTGCTGGATCAGCCACCTCATGCAGAGCAGGTTGAGGCAAGCAGCAACGGCAGCGGCCATTGAAGCTGGAGCGCCACAACCCAACAATAACGTGTCTGTCTTGCTGGTGACACCCGGCACACCAGGGATTATGACTGCCTAGTGCACTTTTAATGTCTCCCCAGCTAGCAGCATGTTACATCGCCTAGCCTGTTCACTGCTGCCGCAATCCTGCAGGGGTTGCACGACCGTACTCATCCTGCTAATTTTCTACTCAGCACCGCTGAGCGCTCTCGCAGAGGTGTTCAGGACGCGTAGCTCAGCCAGCCTGTACTTGCCGTTTGCGGCCATGAACGTCGTCAACGGGCTGCTGTGGACAACTTACGGCCTGGCGCTTGGGGATTCTTTCATTTACGGGCCTAACATGGTGCGGTCGGCAGGACAGGGCGTTGTACACCTTCTGTTAGGGCAGGATATGTATGCAGTGCAGTGCTGCATAGTTGGCATCCCTGCCTGGTCACATTGTGTTTGCTTTCACTGTGCTTGATTGTGCAGATGTTGGGCATGATATAGATGTGTGTGCTGCTGCATGCTGCAGGTGGGGGCTGTGTTCGGCTCAGTACAAGTTGTGCTGTGCATGATCTACCCCAGCAAACTACCTGAAAGGTGAGACAGCGACATACATGCACCTGCTTGCTGCACTTCTGTGCTTCCTCGCTTGCCAAGTAGCTTGCCTGCTTCACTCTAGTTCTGCTCTGCTTCTGGTGGCCGGCTGTGTGGAGGCGTCCCACGCATCGTTCAAAGCTCAGTATAGAATTGCACACACAGGCTCACACTGCACCAACAGTAGCAATGCAGCAGCACATGCAGCGGCTGCGTGCTGTGTGCAGCTCCCGCTGGTTCTCTGCCTCCTTTGAGCAGCTGCGCATGCCTGCAGGAAAACGCCACTCCCTGACGATGCAGAGATGGGAAGTATGCTGTATGAAGGCGGCAGGCCCAGCGACTGAAACGTCGCATGGCCAGCATCCGGCCCCTGCCGCTGCTGCGGTCATTCAGAAATGTTCTGGCTGCACACAGATGAGCACCATACCTACAACGGGACTTCACATCTGGTCAGCAAAGGTTCGCCTCCTGGCCTTATGCAGGAGGATAAACGCACGTTGGGTGATGTGTGGCTGATGCATTGATCGGAGCGCTGCACGGCTGCGGCGGTGGCACTTGCACAGGGCAAGCAGCGTCAACTTGCAGCGCCGAAGGTGTACCTTGCTGTGTCTCACAGTAAGATGTGTGCGTGTATAGTCAACCACAACAATTGGCTTGTTGTCTCACCATTGACTGCAGCCAGGACACGTCAACATCTACAAGCAGCAGCACCGTGCATATCCTGCGATGCATGGGTTACAGTCACTGAAACCCAGCAAGGGAACGATCCATATGTATTTTGCCTCTTCTCAAAGCATATCCTGTGATGCATGGCACTGATTTTGCAAAGAGAACTGGCAGGGTGTCAAGGAGTAGGTCATGTCCTTGAGGTTACCCAGCTCAGCCCGACCTGGGCGCTGGTTTGATTGTGCCGTGTGTCACATGCGATGCTGCCCTGAGCTAGCTGGTGTGCCCATGACCTGTGCAGGATTGTTGCTGTACCTTGATTACACAGGGCCCCTCTGTTTTACTTCTGTTGCGCAGCGCGCATGCAGCGTTGTTTGGCAGCAGGGTATTTGTTGATTGGCACACACCCAAACCTGTGTACAAGTAGCTGCGCTCGTGACCCGTATATGCTCATGATAAGCACAGGACCGGCCGCTTACATCGCAATAGTGATGTCAAGTTCTTGGCCATGTGCTGAATCTTTATGGCTGCAATAATCGACATCATGTCAGGTTGTGCAACAGCTGGGCATAGCATTGCAAGGGCATGTCGTATGAACAGCAACTTCAGTCATGACCTTGGCACCCAGCTGGCTGACGCAGCAGTTGTGAGGTGCGGCAGATCTGTCTGAGTTGGCAGAATTGTTGAGTTGGCATCAGCCTGATGATCAGAGTCTGATCAACATTATGTTTACGCCATGCGCATGCCAAGTCCAGAGTGCGACGTCAGTGAGTGCACAGCTTTGCATGCAGGGGTAGCGTGTCACTGCCAATTTTTTTGCTACAGTGCTGCTGCATGTCCACATCAGTGTGCAGCGCTTGCATGCCGTAGCACGCGCTGCACAGTGCTTGTGGTGGGTTTCGCAGGTACCTGTAACATATGTAATACACCACGTATTTCTGTACAGACCGTATTGCTGAGTATCTTGTCCAAGCTTGGGATGTGCGTAATATTTGCAAACACAATGGAGCAGTGCTCCCTCTTTCTTCCGCTCCTGAGGGGCGCGGGGCCGATGGCGTTGATGCTATGGCTTAATGGGTAACATGATGATGATGATGTACAGACCGTATGTTGGCAACCATTCACTGCTTCGGGTGTTTGATGGCGCGCTGTTGTCACTGTCAATGCAGCTGCAAGCATTGGATGTGCATTGCGCGCACCCGCTGCCGCCAGTGTGCTGCGAGGCTGTGAGCTTGTGTATTATCCCGTCGTGGCATTGCTGTGCAGCAGCGCCGCTATACAGACAAACACACCACTTGTGTGCAAGGCTTGCCGCAAGCATGCGTGTTGACAGCAGCTGCTACTGCAGTAGCAGTAGACAGCAGTAGCAACAGACACAGCAACACTGCGTGCAAGCATGCGTGTTGACAGCAAGAGCAGCATGTGTAAAGGGTGAGTTCCTTGCAGTGCAAGCTGTTCACGTCCAAAGAAGTGAAAAACACATGCCTGTGGCTGCCAGTGCTTCTTGTCAAAGAGCGGATTTGGACGGAACCCATGTAAAAACCAGCTGCGCACCTGCAAGCATGCTGCGCAGCGGCCACCTCAGGCTCATGTGGCATTTTGAGTGCACTCCAAATACCCAACACCGCAAGTGCACGAATGCAGTCCTGCACCTGCCGGCTGCATGCAGTTCTGCACAGGCCAGCAGCTGCAGTCAGGCAAGTCCGTACAGACTCTGTACTACAGAGTGCATGCACCTGGTGTCAGTACAGACTCTGTACTACAGAGTGCATGCACCTGGTGTCAGTACAGACTCTGTACTACAGAGTGCATGCACCTGGTGTCAGTACAGACTCTGTACTACTGAGTGCATGCACCTGGTGTCTTCGAGAATCGCCAGTGTGCAACCAAACATTCTTCAACAACCATGTGCATTTTCGAAAGGCTGACCCGCAAAACCGGTCAGTTTCGTGCTGTTGTCCCACCACAGGACACGGCACGGCCTGTTGGTGAGCTGCCCCGGCTGATGACAGCATGGTTACGAATTGTTACCACCCAAATGCCTGAACACGAGTCGTGTAATTCATTCATAGCAGCAAAATCATGTGTTGAGTCAGTATTCGGTAGGCTATGCCTTCTCTACACTCAGGCTACTTCTGGTCGGTGTCTCCCGCCAAGTACTGCTGGACACTAGGGCAGTTTACCGCACCACAAGCATGGTGCCCACCTTTTTCACCAAAGAGGTAATCTTCCTATATTCATCGTCTCAGGACATGCGCTGTGGTCAGGCATGGACAACTCGTCAGCGGAGCCGCTTGCTGCATGCAGGCGCTGCCCGCCAGCACCCGTCACCCCACACCCTCGAATAACTACAGCCACAAGCTGGTGCCCAGCAACAGATGTGAGACATAATAATGGTATTTGAGCTGTTACATGCGCCTGCTCGGCAATTTCAAGGCACAATGGCAAGCAGTGGACCAAGACAGCAAGCAGCAGCTAACAAGTCACCTTCATGAAGACCAACAACAGACAACACAACACACGTCTACTGCTGCTGTGCTCTCCGCTGGTACGCGCCTCTTAAGTTGAGGGAATGCGGCCAGCGTCAAGACCAGATAGGCTGCCGCGGGCGCCTATCCAAGTGACTACCACAAGAGTCATCACCGTCATGAAGACCAACAACAGACAACACAACACACGTCTACTGCTGCTGTGCTCTCCGCTGGTACGCGCCTCTTAAGTTGAGGGCATGCGGCCAGCGTCAAGACCAGATAGGCTGCCGCGGGCGCCTATCCAAGTGACTACCACAAGAGTCATCACCGTCATGAAGACCAACAACAGACAACACAACACACGTCTACTGCTGCTGTGCTCTCCGCTGGTACGCGCCTCTTAAGTTGAGGGAATGTGGCCAGCGTCAAGACCAGATAGGCTGCCGCGGGCGCCTATCCAAGTGACTACCACAAGAGTCATCACCGTCATGAAGACCAACAACAGACAACACAACACACGTCTACTGCTGCTGTGCTCTCCGCTGGTACGCGCCTCTTAAGTTGAGGGAATGTGGCCAGCGTCAAGACCAGATAGGCTGCCGCGAGCGCCTATCCAAGTGACTACCACAAGAGTCATCACCGTCATGAAGACCAACAACAGACAACACAACACACGTCTACTGCTGTTGTGCTCTCCGCTGGTACGCGCCTCTTAAGTTGAGGGCATGCGGCCAGCGTCAAGACCAGATAGGCTGCCGCGGGCGCCTATCCAAGTGACTACCACAAGAGTCATCACCGTCATGAAGACCAACAACAGACAACACAACACACGTCTACTGCTGCTGTGCTCTCCGCTGGTACGCGCCTCTTAAGTTGAGGGAATGTGGCCAGCGTCAAGACCAGATAGGCTGCCGCGAGCGCCTATCCAAGTGACTACCACAAGAGTCATCACCGTCATGAAGACCAACAACAGACAACACAACACACGTCTACTGCTGCTGTGGCAGCTGCAGCTGCTGTTGCGTACATCCCCTGGATGATATGTTGATGCTGCGCAGATCACGCAACCCTGGAGCAGCACATGCGCCAGCACACAGCTGCTCTTATGCAGCTGCAACATGGCGCTCACATCTAGCTCTATCAGCTGCCACATGCAGTCTGCAATAGCGCAGCTGACAGCCGCCTCTGTTCCCAGTGCCAGCACATGTTGACTGTACCTAGCTCTCTGCTGCTCCTCATTTCCCAGCTCTGATCCTTGCAGCTGGTTGGCTGCATCAGTATCTGCTACATTTAAGCATGACCTGCGCAGCTGCAGCCGTGTAAAGGGCATCAGACCTGGCAGTTGATTCAGCAGGCCTTGCTGCAGCCTGCACTCTGGCAGGTCCAAGGATTGCAGCTGCCGCAGGCCAGGTGGCCAGCTGCTGAGCTGCGTAGCATGGCTGTTGCCTCTGCTGGCCTGTACTTTGCTGTGGCCGCTGCTTCTCCTGTTGAGGGACCCTGCTTGTCTCGTGTGACGTAAACAGCCATTTGCGGGTCATGGACGTACTGCCACTGACACAGAGTCTGTGCACGCAACTGCCGTACCGCTTGTTCCTGCTGCTGCGGTTGCTGCTGGTGGCGGTGGTGGTTGCTCAGTACCTGCTACTGCTGCTGTTGCTGCCAGCTCCTGCGGTTGCTGCTTCTCAACCGCAAAGCTGTTACAAGGCAACTCCAGCTGCAGCAGCCCAGTCAACTTTCCAACCGTCACTAAGTGCTGCAGCCCCAGCTGGCAGCTGCGCAGTGTAAGGCTGGTCAACTGCGCAAGGCCTGCCAGTGCTGCTGCTGCTGGCGCTCCTCGGCTATGCAAGCGGGGTGCTGAGCTGGCAATGAGGTGCAGGGGTGTGTCTGGGGAGATGCACGAGGGCGATGCACAGGTTCTGCAGCGCAGCACACCACAAAAGAGTGATAGTGGGGTGATCAGTGAGAGTGCCAGCAGCTGGGGTGGGCAGCCAGCAGTGCAAATAGTGACACATGTTATATAACACACATATACGTGCACATGACCTGGCTAGCATGTAGCCATACTATGCGGCATATGCATATGCCGCGGTATGTGTTATAATGCCAGCGGATATTGATAGTGATAAGTAGCTGCTGTTGAATTGCTTAGCACAGACTTAACGTGCAAGACGTACGGCACTGCAGTTGTGTGGCACTGCAAGCCACAGGGCGTGCAGCGTAGCGACACGGCTCACCTGCAGTGAGCTGAGCGGTGCTGAGCACTTGCTGTGTCACCAGGCTGATGCCACGCCACTCTCGAAGCCACACAGCTGCACATGCGCCAGCACTGCACTGTGGCGCTGCATCCACAAACCTAGGGATGCTGCCTTGCTGCTGCCGACTTGACAAGAAGTGACTGAGAAAGGCCTACTGCTGTAAGCCTTACAGCAGCAGCGGCTGCTGCTGCAGCAGCACCATAGGCCTGCTGACCAGAAGCATGGCACCCAGCAGCCCCTGATCATCGGAGAACGATAAGTAATATAAGCTGAACACCAGCAGCAGCACTCAGTCGGATTTGTGTGGTGCAGTCTGTGCGTGGCAGCCGCAACAGGCACTCAGTGTAGTACACTCCGCCAGACACACTGGCAAAGCACTGCAACAGCCCACCATCACATGGTGTCGTATGTACTCTTGTTCATATTATGCTGTTTGCTGTAATTGCACTACAGGATGAGAAACCACCAGGTCTCAAACAGTCATGCAGTTGATGAGCAGTGCAGAACAGAACGGTTATCATAGTTACTAACCATTCCTGCAAGGACCAGCAGTACATCTAGATGCATGGCGATATGCCTGCATGGCACGCATCGCCAGTGTTTGCATGTATGTAAGTGGTGATCCTGGGAAAACATCTCGGTGATTTCGCACTTCCATTCCCATAACCATTCCTGCAGCAGAACGCCAGACCGGCACAAGGCATTGTGGCCTTCTTTGCAGACTGCAGGCACGGCCTGTTCACACATGAACAGCCCGTTTGTTGCGTCCAGAGTGCCTAGAGCAGCCAGCATTGTGAGTTGCTCAACCACGAGCCAAGAAACCACGGACGCAGGTTGCAAGCGTTCAGCAGCCGATCATCAGCTGATCGTTCGCCGAAGGGCATATAATCCTAATAATTGCTCAACTAACCGACGCTGTATTTGTAGAGCTTGTGCATGCGCTTGCTTCTGCCGATTACTGCATCAACAGTGGCACCTGAATGCAGCTGCTGCTTACATTCTGCTGTTCTGCCTGGTGACTGTCCCGCAGAGCAATCCCTTGCGCACACCGAACCGAAGTCTTGCACCTCTGACGTGTCAGCATCAGCACACGACGGCGCACAGCATAGCCTTCTCAGTTGCAGCTGCACCAGAACCCAACAGCAGCGGACTTGCCATGATCACAAATGCTCTAGGCGCAGGCGCAGCAGCTGCACCTGGTGTTGTGAGTGCTGCTGCAGCAGCAAAGGATGGGCTACAGCAGCAGCCGGTGCCCATGCCATCACAGGCCCGCAGCAAGGTGTGGCCATGGCATACTCGCTTGATGCTGGAGTGGTGCTGTGGCATCGTCCCAGGGCCCTGCTCTGCTATCCATGCTGTCTGGTTCCTGCAGACACTGCACATCATCAAGCATAGCAAGGGCTGGCGCAACGATGCACATCTTATCAACCTTCACAACTCACGATGTACACCCTGAACACATGTGTTTTCATTGGTATCAACATCTCCCCTATGCCCTCTGTCACTGCTCTGCTGCAGACGCTGTACCTCATCAGGCATGGTGAGGGCTGGCACAATGATGCATATCACATACACCCTAATGATCAGCCATGACTCATCATTTCCCATGATTCCTGTGCCCTCTTTTGCTGTTCTGCTGCAGACGCTGTGCCTCATCAGGCATGGCGAGGGTTGGCACAACATTGGCTATCAGCACAACCTGGACCCACACCTCACACCACGCGGCTGGGCGCAGACCGGCACACTGCAGCAACACCTCGCTGCACTTGCACCGCAGCTAGACATAGAGGTATGCAAGGGTGTGTGAGGTTTGTGTGGTGGTACCACTTCATACTGGGAGGCAAGTTGTGTGTGTTGGCATAGTTTGTCGGGCAAGCTGCACCAACTCTACTGTGCGGCGCTTGCAACACAGCTAGGGTGAGAGGTATGCTTGATCTGTTACATGTGTTGCAAGGTGGCTGGTGCTCTGGTGCATTGTCAGCTGCACCTTGCTGCCCTGCCTACCACTGCTGCTGCAGCTCGTGGTGGTCTCTCCTCTGAGGCGCACCCTAGAGACGGCAGCAGGCGTGTTTGGCACCACAGCCCCGCCAGCAGCAGCACAAGCAGCAGCAACAGCAGCAGCAGGTGCTGCTGCTGCTGCAGGAGCAGCAGCAGGTCCCACGTATGATGCAACTGACAGCAGCCACGGCAGCTGGGTGTGGATGCACCCGCAGCAGCACAAGGCAACAGAAGTGACGCGGCGTGCCATGATCTACCTGCCTGCTGCTGGTGCTGCTGCTGCGGCTGCAGAAGCTGCAGCTGGCAAGCGAGGTGTAGGCAGCAGTGAGGGGTCTGGATCAAGACAGCAGCAGCAGCAGCAGCATGTGCCACTGCGCATTGTAGCACACGAGGGCTGCAGGGAAAGGATTGGTGTGTGGTGAAGCATCCATCCTGATACAAGCACTGCTTGTGACAGCATCGCAAACCACGATGCATGTGATCACAGCAAAATATGAGAGAGTGGAAGTTACACGTAGGCCGTTCGCCATCTCAGATGGCATGCACCACACAAAGTGAACGCAATCTTGCGCCAAAAAGGGAGATTGAAGCAACTTTGAAGCCAAAATAGTCCTAGTCTCTCGATCAGCATTGTACAAGGCATAAGCTGGCACACCTAAAAGTGTGCTTTGAAACACCATAAAAGCGGGAGTAAACTGGCTAAAGCCAACATGAGCGCAATCCAATGGCACAACACAATGGGTGCGATGCTAGTTGCACCAGAGATCATCCATATCAACCACTCCTCAAAAGTTGCGGCATCTCAAAAGACACCACCACCTGACATAACCACGCGCCAAATGTTCACTTCCCAAACCTCCACACTGCGCCACTGCTACTAAGCCTAGCTGCCGGGCACCTCCGCTGGCAGCGGTGGCACCTCTTCCCAGCTGCCCCGACGTCCATCTGCACCACCACGGCGCCAGCGCATCAGTGTGGCACGCGACCACCGGGTGCGCACGCCCTGCTGCTGCAGCTCACGCCGCAGTTGCTGCATAGCCTTTCGCTGCTGCCGCTCCTCTGCACTGAGCATTGCGTCAACATAAATGCTGTGACCAGCCTGCCGCAGGTTGCTGCGGATGCGGCCGCCAAGCATGTTGCTCAGCAGATCCGCCTCCTTCAGCGTAAAATATGCAGTACTTGCGTAGCTGTGCATCAAGGTGATCAACTGTGAATGTCAGTTGTTTGACCACATAGAAGTAGCAGCTGCTGGCATTCATACACATGTGGTCACTCTATGGTGCCTTTGGTGCTGGAGCAGCGGCCCATGCATGACCCCTTGCTGCTCCCTTGGGGAGCAAACCTTGCTGCCGCTGCCCCAGCTGTGTCTTACTGCCCTCTATGTTGCCTCTGCTGCTGCTGCCGCTGTCTGTGCTGCCACTGTACACATCTAAACTCCCTCAGGCCCAAACATATGTGACAAGTTTCGTGACATCCCCCTGCAAGCAGCAGATTTTCCTGGCGTCGACTTCAGTCTCATGCGTCACACCACAGATAAGGTTTGGGAAGCGGTGGGCGCCAGACAGGCACATGACGGCGGTTGCTACAGCGTGGGGGAGGAAGAGACAGCCACGGAGCAACGTGCTCTGGAGTTCTACCGCTGGCTCATGACCAGGCGAGCACCGGTATTATGATAAATACGTGCCAAGTGAAAGCGGCTTCCACATTGTCCATGGGAAGTGCATTGTCCACCTGGTCCTGAAGCACTGCAATCGCCCAGTGACTGTGCAACCACCTGATACTATCAACATGCGCTGTGCCAGACGCTCATGTGCAGTGTTCTGTTTGCGTTTGCTGCTGCTGCTGCTGTCACTGCTGCTGCTGCTGTCACTGCTGCAGGCCCGAGTCCCGCATAGCTGTGGTGTCTCACTGCGGCTTCCTAGTGCATGGCATGCGTGCGCTAGGCAGGGCAATGCTGGGCACATGGTCAGAAGCTATGCTGCAGTAATGCACCAGCAGCAGCAGCAGTAGTGGCAGCAGCATTGCAGGCACCAGTGGCTCCCAAGATGTCATTGTTGATGACAGCAGGAAAGACAGGAGGCACCTGCTTGAGAATGCTGATGGCGTCATGGACATCATCAGCAGCATGGGCACCGTTGAGGCAGCTGAGGATTCAAAAAGCGTTACAAATATGTTAGATTGTCATCTGGCGGAGCAGCTGAGGGTTGCTGCTGGTGAGGTTGGCGGCCGCATGTCGACAGACTGGGCTAACTGTGTGATGCGCAGCATTCAGCTGGCCTGGCTGCCTGCAGGAGCACTGCAGGGGGGCAGTGGCACTGCCCCTGCTGCTGCTGCTGCTACTGCTGGGGGTGCTGGCGATGGCGATGGTGATGCTGCAGCAGGCGGATGGTTGTGGGCGACACCTGGTGATGGTGGCGAGTGGTGGCCAGGTGAGTGGGCATCGTCAGTGTTCCTGTTATGTTTGATTTCAAAATCACATCTGTGTAGAGGGTGGCAGGAGATTCATGGGTACTGTGGGCGACGGTAGGGGCAGCATGCAGCTGCAGCGTGTTTCAAGTTGTGCAGGCCGGCGTGCATGGCTGTTATCGAGCTGCTGGCAGTGCTAGCTAGCACCACTTCACTGTGGGTGCACTGTGGGTGCAGCACTCGGTAGTGACTGGGTGTTTAATGCCCCAAAGTTGTAGTTGTATACTTGTCACGGACATACCACCTGCGTGCCAGCAGTGCTGTGCGCTGGATCAGAGCTTGACAGTTCTGTGCTCCTCATTTGCGGCAAGATGTCTTTCTTTCCTGCGCTGTGCTTGCTGCCTGCAGGTGGCAGTGCTGGACTGTGAGAGGCACTGCAGTCACGAGGCGATACACCAGCAAACATGGACTTGTGTTGTGGTGGGAGGAAACTGGTGATGGTGATGGTGACCTCACCTGGTGACAGTGACTGCAAGTATCGCGGTGTCCACATTTAGGTCGCTGATTACCGTGCACGTAGTATAGTATACGTTTTTTGTATTTGACCCATGTAACGCCCCCGTGATCGCATGGTTTCAAATGGGACAACCCTCAACCCGCCAAAATGCCTTGGTTACCCTATGCGCTGTGAGCTATGCCGTGCGACGGCAGAATACACGTTTGCATCCATTGGACATACATGATCACGCATGAACAAGGCAGAACAAGCGATCCGTGTGCCGCATCACCAACAGCGCACTTCACCAAGACGGACATGCCTTTTCTGTACTGACGCATGCCGTTGTGAAGAGCGTTTCATTTCGTGTCTGGGGCTATAAGCGTGGTGTGTGCAGTCCAGGGGACCTGCAGGCACAGGAGGTGAGGCCACTTGCGTATAGCGTTGTTGCTCAGCTGCGCACGTTGCGTGGTCTGAAAACATGTTGCAAGGTGTACTTCAGCGCGTTATGTCTGTTCCTTGCAAGTCTGCACGCGCATAGCTGCTGATGTGGTCTCGTCTGTCTGGCAGGTTTCAGCTGCTGGCTTGCAGCGCTTTTGTCTGATCCTCTTTTTCTGTAACTTTCCAACGTGGCCATGTAGGCGTGGAGCGAGCAGCAACCGACTTCTGTCACAGCCAAAGCTGCTAGGAGCGGTGGACAGACTCATCCGGCAGCGTCATACGCAAATATATATCATAAATCAACGTATCAGGCCTTGCAGGAGCGCGCCGGTTGCGCAGACGCGACCAGGGCTTTTTTGTTGAGTTGTGCGTTTGTGAAGTCATCACAATGTGTCAGCAGCTGCAATCGTGGCCTGCTCTCGCTACAAGGCCCTGTGGCCTCAACACATGCAACTGGGGCGTGTTCAGCCCTTGACTGCAACGCTGGACAAGTGGCAGCAGCAGCGATACAGTAGTAGCCTCACAGCATGCTCCTATCATCATCGGAACCACTCACAGCCACAGGAGCAGACAAAGCTGCTGTGATGCAGCTGAGCAGCAGTGCAAAGGCCGGCAGCAGTTGCAGTTGCAGCAGCGGCGCCGATCCTGATCCCATGAGCTTCTCCATGCATTGCAGTGCTGGCAGCAAAGCCGGTAGCAGCAGCAGCTTGGTAGAGTTGACAGCTACTGCTGCTGGCTGTCAGTCTGCTGTGGCAGCAGCAGCAGCAGAACCGGCATCTGGCAGCAAAAGCAGCCTGGGACAGGCCATCACCACGGCTAGCTCGAAGGAAGTTGACTCTGGCAGTGCTGCGGCAAGCAGCAAGTCATCGTCCGGCGCTCCAACAAGCAATGCACGCCCAGCAGCAGCCAAGCAGAACTCGGGCACCACAGTCAGCAGCAGCAGCAGCAGCAGAAAAGCCAAAGCAGGCAGTAGCAGCACTAACACTGCTCCCAAGGTCAGCACCAGCAGCAGCAGTACTGTCAGCAAGCCTAGTGGACTCTCAACAGCAGCTGCCGCTGCTTCTACAGCGCTTGCTGCTGCCAAACTGGGCCTGCCAGATCAGCTCTCATCAGCGCTGTCAGTTGCCCCCGCTGCAGCGTGCTTGAGAGATGTGGAGGGCCGTTGCTGCCTGCATTACGCAGCTGGCTACGGCCACGAGGAGTGCGTGGATGTGCTGCTGGCAAAGGCGGGAAACGAGGCAGTGAAAGTGCGGGATTCAAACGGGGATCTGCCGCTGCATTTGGCGGCGCAGCAGGGGCATCCTATGTGCGCCTACAACATTGCAAAGGTCAGTGCAGCAGTGTGTGTGATACGTTGGTTGCTGCCTGTCACACAGCAACGTGGTATGTTGCTTGGCTGTGTTTGTTTCTGTTCGATATCATGCTATTTCTTGTCTGTGCTCATCATCCTCACGGCCGTGCGCATTGCATATGGTACTATATTTGGTTCTGTGATCTTCACTGGCCTGTCAGCTGCCGAGTGAATTACGCACCTCATATCATCTTCTGCTGTACTGTCCACTGCTGATGTGCTGCACTTTGCTTAACATCGTGAACAAATCCGCTGTACCGCCTGCAGGCCTGCCCAGCCAGCTGCCTTGTGAAGGTGCACGCCGTGTCAAGTGCTGTACCGTCCACTGCTGATGTGCTGTACCATCTGCAAGCCTGCCCAGCCAGCTGCCTTGTGAAACAAGCACGCCGTATTATGTGCTGTACCGTTCACTGGCTGGTGTGCTGTACCGTTCGCTCTGCTGTACCGCCTGCAGGCCTGCCCAGCCAGCTGTCTTGTCAAATATGCACGCCGTGTTATGTGCTGTACCGGCCACGCTGATGTGCTGTACCATTTGCTCTGCTGTACCGTCTGCAGGCCTGCCCAGCCAGCTGCCGTGTGAACTCTGCACGTTCCGGCATGTGCTGTACGTCGACTGCTGATTTGCTGTACCGTCTGCTGTGCTGTACCGTTCGCTCTGCTGTACCGCCTGCAGGCCTGCCCAGCCAGCTGCCTAGTGAAAAACAAGCGCAGCCAGTCACCCATTGACGTAGCAGTAGCAGGCGGCCGCGGCGAAGTGCTGAATGCGCTGCTGCTGGCGTGTGCAGGGGAGGGCAGCAGCACAGTGGCAGTAGCAGCGATGCGTGCGCTGCTGGCTGCTGGTGCTGTGCCTGATACCTGGGCGCCCAATGGCAGCAGTGCGCTGATGTTGGCGGCAGCAGCAAACGGCGTAGCGGCTATGAAGGTGGGTGTGGTGGTTGGTATGTGGTCGGTTTAGGTGGTTAGGTGCTTGTTTGCTGCAGTACACATGGGGGCCCTACTAACTGAGCAGGACACTTGAGGTAGCAGGTGCGGCAATCTGCGTGTATAAAGTCACTTCCTTCATCTGACGGCACTGGTAGTGGCAAGCAACAATGGGTAGGCAAATGCTCTGACACAATATGTGCTGTGATCTGCTGTGCTGTATGTGCAGGTGTTGCTGGAGGGGGGTGCCACGATAGAGCTGCAAGACGCTCTGGGGCGCTCCGCACTCATGTTTGCTGCAGGAAACGGCGCAACAGCAGCATGCCAGGTACGCGCGGCTCCGCTGTTCGATGCGCTCCTGCTGCATGGCATGAGGTTTTATTCTTGGGTGTGGGCTCTTCTGCATAGTGCTGGCTCTGATTGGCTGAAGCCAGCTACTAGTTGGCACTCATCGCCTGCTTTGAATGTCAGTAGTGAGAATGTCAGTAGTGAAGAGTAGTTGTCCCTCTCAACCAAAGGCCAGGGAATTCACAATCGTCTCCTGCATGTGCTGCTGGCGCGCCTGCTGCTGCATGTGCTGCTGCTGCTGCAGGTGTTGCTGGACAGTGCTGCCAGCCTATCAGCTAGGGACAGGCGAGGCAGGGCAGCGCTGGACTATGCGCCTGCAGGTGAGGCCTACTGTGGGCATGACACACAATGTGAACCCAGATCAATCTTTGTGGCGGCAGAGTTGTGTGCGGGGTTGTGTGCTGATCTGCCACTTGAGCTAGTACTTGGGGTCAGCACTGAAAGTGCCGGTGATTAAACAGCTTGGTGCTCGCTTGTGCTGCTGTCATCTGTCGTGTCGTGGCATCAGACACACCATACTATATCAGGGTGCATGTTTAGCAGACAATGAGTCGTGTCACGTGCTGCATTTGCATTTGCAGGCTCTGATGCTGCGAAGCTGCTGCAGCAGCGGCTCGCTGAGTTGGAGACAGTAGCCAATAAGCTGCAGCAGCAGCTGCTACAAGAGGGGCAGCAGCAGCAAAGCAAGCAGCCGGCAGCAGCAGGCGCTGCTGCTGGCGGCGCTGCTGCTGCAGCTGCCAGCAGCGGAAGTGCGGCTGCTGCCAGCAGCAAGAAAAAGAAGAAGAAAAAGGCTGGCAAAGCAGCAGCAGCAGAAGCTGATGGCAGCAGTGAAGTATGCGCAGCAGCAGCTGCAGGGAGTGGTGCAGCAGCTGTTGATAGCACCATCAGCTGTTCAGACAATGCCCGTGCAGCAGTTGATGCGCCGCCAATCAACACCACAGGTGCAGCTGCTGCGGAGGATGCTAGCAGCAGCAGCATCAGTGTGCAGCCAATTACATCAGAGGGCTTGCCAAGCAGCACCATTGCTGATACTGCAGCTGGGGCAGAGTCTACAGCAGAGCCTGCGGAAGCAGCAGCAGCAGCAGATTCTTCCCCTGCTGCTGCTGCTGCTGCTGAACCAGCCGCTTGTGCTATTCACAACGAAGCGACGCAAGCAGTATCATCATCATCAGCAGCAGCAGCAGCAGCTGCTCCCAGGAGCACGTATGCTGAGTTGCTAGCTGCAAACACCCCCACTGACAGTGCCACTACTGCCACTGCTGGCAGTGGACTTGGCGCTAGCGCGGGTAACAGTGCAGCCGTCATCACTGCTGCTGATACTGCTGCAGCAGAACTGGAAGGTGATTGGCAAGTTGTACTGCCAAAGGGCAAGCAGAGGGCAGGACAGCCCAGCAACGACTGCAGCAGCAGCAGCAGCAGCACAACAGCCGTGCCTCGCAGTGTAGTGAAGGTAGCAGTGCTTCCAGGGCGCTACACGGACAGTGCAGCCGGCAAGCAGCAGCAGCAGCGGCCGCTAGTAGCCGCAACAGGCAGCAACCGCAGCAGCAGCAGTAGCAGCAGCAGTGTACCGCATACGGCCCAGCAGCAGCAGCAGCCTGCAGCACAGCTGCACACCACCCTGCAGCAGCACGCCCTAGCTGCAGGTAGTGGTAGCTTAGGGTTTACTGGAAGCTGCAGTTTGTTAAACTCCGGGCACCGCCGCCAGGGTTCAGGGCATAGCCTATGCAGCACCATCAGTGCTGTCAGCTGCGATAGCTGCAGCAGCAGCACTGCAGCAGCAGCTGCTGCTGCTACGTTGGCAAAGATTGGAGCCGGACCTAGCAGCGTGTCGGGCAGCAGCACGAGTTGTGCTGCTGCTGGCAGCTGCAGCAGCAGCACAGTGTCAACACCCACAGCAGGCGGCAAGCAGCAACAGCAACATCAGCAGCATGGCGGCATTCCTCCACTGCCCCCAGCAGCAGCAGCAGCAGCCTGCAAGTGCTCCTTTGCAGTAAGCAACAAAGGCGCTGCTGCTACAAGTGCTGATGTGGCCGACAGCAGCAGCAAGGCAGCAGGGTTCAAGGCAGCACTACTAGGGCTGAGCAGCAGCAGCAGTAGCAGCAGCAGCAGCGGCAGGGATATCATCGCCCCACAGTTGCAGCAAAGCGATGCGAGCAACGATCCTCCCGCATCATGCAGCGCCCCTGCAGACAGCTGCACCGAAAGTGGCGCCCAAGTAGCAGCAGCAGCAGCAGCGGCGGCTGACCTTGGCAGTAATGACGAAGCCGTCTTTGAGCAGCAGCAGCTGGTGCTGCTGCAGGCAGCACATGCAGAGATTGAAGCCCTGAAAGCGCAGCTGTCCCAGCAATCCCGCACCCACCAGCAGCAGCTAGCAGCAGTCCTCGAAGATGCTGCTAACCACGAAGCTGCAGCAGTCAATTCAGCTACAGAAGCAGCTATCGCAGATACGTTACAATCGGTGCTAGTACGGCAGCTGCTGGCGGCAGCAGCACAGCAGGCAGTTGTCACTGAACGCGCTCGCGTGCAGATGCGGCTACAGCAGTTAGGGTTGCCTCCTGCTATGGTGCTGCAGCTGCTGCTGGGGCCGTTAGGTCCCATGCAGGCTGCTGCTGTTGCTGCAGGGTCGTCTGGGGCGCTGCTGGCAGCAGCAGCAGCATCTGCTGTAGCAGCGGGACAGCCGGCGGCTGCTATCGTGGATCGTGCAGCAGCGGCAACACCAACATCGGACCCTAGCACGTTCACGGTTGCAGTGCTAGCGGGCAATGCAGCAAACGCTAGCAGCAGGAGCGGTGTTGGTGGTAGTTCCGCGAGCATTGCGGCACAGCAGCAGCAGCAGCGTCGGGCATCCGAGGTTAGCCTGTCTGGAGCAAGCTTGTCCGGTGTTGCTGGCGAGGCGTGTGCCCAGCAGCAGCAGCAGCAGCAGCAGCAGCTACCGGAGTTGAAGCTGGACTTGCGATCTGAGTACTTCAACGGCAGCAGCTCCTTTGTTGCACCTGCCAAACAGCAGCAGCAGCAGCAGCAGCAGGGGTCCGGTGCAGCTGGCAACACACCTCAATGCAGTACGCCTTGCAGTGCCACTGCTGCTGCTGCTGGTGCTGCTGACCGTGCAGCAACCTTTGTTGCTGAGCCTATTTTTGGCTTTGCTATGGGCAGCAGCAGCAGCAGCAGCAGCGGCAGCAGCACCAGCTGCAGCCCAGATGTCGCCATAGCTGGCAGCAGTGCAGCAGCAGCAGCAGTGCAGTGTGCAGCTGCAACATTGGACACTGAAGAGCCAGCGTGGCGGCGTAGTAGCACTGACGGCTTGCTGTTTGGCTGCGCTGCTGCTGCTGCTTCCGGACCTGCTGCCACACGGAGCAGCAGCAGCAGCAGCCTTGCAATGAGTATCACAGACGATGCAGAAGTTGAAGAGTCACGGATGGGCAGCTATGGAGCAATCGGGCAGTACATTTCGGCGCAGTATGCGTTTGCTGGTCCACCCAATACCCCACCCGGTAGCAGCAATGGGAACAGCAGGGCACCATCACACATCTCACCCGCTGCTGCTGCTGCTGCTGCTGCTGCTGCTAGCAGCAGCAGTATCTGGGGAGCCCCTAGTAGCAGGGGATTGTCAGCAGGCTATACTACTGCTGTCGCTGCTGCTGGTGGTGATGTTGGTAGGGGCCGTAGTGACGTGGGGGGCACATGTTCACTGGGAACATCCCCACTGGCAGCCTCCTACGGAGCTTCATACGGAACTTCCCACCAAACTTCACTGGGAGTTCTCGGTGAGAGCTTTGGGAGGCCCAGCAGTATGCCTGCTGCCGGGGGATGGCTGCAGCAACGGCGAGGGATGTGTGCTGCTGCTGAGCCAGCAAATGCAGCAGCAGCAGCAGGGCGAGGGGGTGCTGCAGGGGTTGGCAAGGGGTGTGCCGCTGATGTGGCATCGCTGCTGCCTGATCAGCTGTGAACTGGCCCACACCTTTTGTGTGTGTCTGCTGCCGCGTGTGTTATGTTGCGCTGCACACGTCCTGTATGAGCAGACACCCTGATGTTGCGTGCATTCATGTTGGTTGGGTGGTCACAGCGGTACTGGCTATGTGTGGTTTGAGCATGCAGGCATATGCGAAAGTGGCATGAACAGCATGCATGGCTATGAGTGCAGATTACATCCAGACAGGCTGTGCAGTTTGTGTCTGCGTTTGGGTCTGGGTTGTGTAACCATAACACAGCACGTCCAGCTGTCGGTGGTTGTGCCTCTTGAAACATGTTGCTGTATACTACCGGTGTGTGGCATGGCATTCATTGGACTGTCTGTTGGACCAAAGGGCAATGCAATCTTTTGGTGTGCACTGGTCATGTTTGCTGCACACACGTCTGCCTGTGCGCATTGCTGCGTTTGGATGTGGACGCTTTGCTGTGCGACTGTACAACACGCCTGTTGAATTGGGGACCCACAGGAGGAAAGGCAGTGCATTCCCTCTCTCCGCATTTGCGTTGGAGTGTTGCTGCGCGCTCGTCTGGCTGTTGGCATCATGGCAGAAGGCTGTGGGTGTTGTGAAGGGAAGGGGTGGGGTGGGGGCATTTCTTTATTGCCGCATGCAGGGACACCATGTGTGCATTCTGGTTGTCGTGATCATGCACACCATGCTGCGTGTGATGCATGTGTATGCTTTGTCGAGGGGCTTTGGGTTCGGACCGGTTTTTTTAGGTTCAGAGGTTGTCATCTTGTGATGTGTCTGCATCATAGTTGTGTGAGTGGTTCTGTAGTGCATGCAGAGTCCATTGCTGGCTTCGTCTTTGGTAGTATAGTGTAGTGTTGTTAGTAGCTGTTGTGACTCCTGTAATAGTTACAAAGAACCAGAGTAGCGCAAGGCTTATTGTATGATTACACTATCACAGACAGTGCAGGCCCTGTTTGTGCTGAGTTGGGCAGGTTACTGGACAGGATGCCTGAAATACGGCGTAGTGCCCACGACTGTCTGTATGTGCCTGCATGATGCATTGTCAACGGCTTGTTGCGCTCGGTCTGTATAACAGGTTAGAACATGCCACATTTGGATACTGCCTGGCGAGGCGCTTGTAACATCCATGGCAGCTTGTCTCTTGGTGCCGGATGCAATACCGCAACATGTATTGCCGCACACAGAGGGAACTTGCTTATGTGACAGCATATGACAACAGCATGTGACAGAGGGGTATGTACGTGCACGCCTGTGTGTCCATAGGTTGATGCTGGGCTTTCCGGTAATTGTGTGCATTCCAGCATTGCTGCCTCCTTAGCAAGGTGCTTGCTGGTTGCATGCAGAGGGAGGGTGGGGGAGGGATCGTTACTGTGTGAAAGGGGTGCATTCTGTGTTATTCAGTGCTGCAGCTCCTTGGCTGGCATGTGCACTGCGCCTCAGGTGGCACTTTGTGTATTAGATTATGGAACGTGTAGCGGTGGGGTCAGCAATGCAGCTTGTCTGTGCGGGTGTGCTGTGCAACACACAGATAAGCCAAAAGGGCGCCCGGCAGCGCGCAATTTGCATTCGTAAGCCAGAAGCTGTGGTACAGCTGCTGTGCATTGTACGTAACGACGCATACATGCGTTGCATGGTGCAGATGTGCAGCGCTGCAGCGGACGCGTTGCAGCACTGCCTGTGTTCAGACCCAGCTACAAAGCGCACTGTACCAGACAACTAGCGACTTGCTGTGTTTACGTACTTGTGAGGTGCTGCTACGCACTGCTGTGGTCCTGTGTTTGGCTCACTGATTGGCTGACAAGCCACTTTGTTGTGAACGCTGGCAACAAATAGTTCCAAGCTTGCTTGCTTGCAGATAGCTTAGGAGGATGGGCGTGTGCTATGTACTTGTATGTGTATTTTGACTGGTTCTTGATGATGATGGTTCTTTGTGGCTTGGAATCTGGCTGCTGCTACGCTTGCTGCCACGCCAGAAAGCTGACAGTATTGCAGCACCTGCGGCTGCAGGTCGCTGTGTATCAACATACATGCGTGCTGCATGTTTCTGCGGGCACTGCACCTGTGCGGGCTCGTAACGTTATGCTGTTACATTGAATGACCCAAACATGGAGTTACACATGCTGCAGCATCTCTGCTTCTGCTTCTCAAAGGATGTTTGCATGTGTTCCACACGTCCACGAGCCTGCATTGCTTGTCCGCGTACAAGGAAGCTGCAGTGCAGCATATCGGATATGTGCTTGCACTATGTATCCTGCATTGGGTTCACTGAACCTGAGGCTGCTCTTTTGCAGCAAATGTGGGCAAAGCTTGGCGGCGCTGCTCCCGGTTGAGCGGCTCTACTGGATTCGCATGCCATGCAAATTTATCTCAGATGGCATCACTGTCTGTCCGAGCTGCCGGTTACGTAGATGACCGCCCTGGCGGCCAGCGGCCAGCCTGGCATGGCTGCTGTTCTAGTTGAGCGCGCTGTCTATGTGGGCAACAGGCTGCGACGTTTGGCGTGGAATGAAGATGGCAATCGGACTTGTCTGCATGAGCTTATGCAGCTCATGCAGCGGGGTTGTGTGTGTGGCACTGCTGTGTGTACACTTCTGCTTGCAAGCCCTGGGTGCAAGCATGGTAACTGATTGCGTCGCTGCATGAGCGGGTGAAGAACAGGACCCATGCGCTTGGCCTCAACGACTATGTTACATCAGACACTGCCGCACACTCTGTGAACCGCCAAAAAGAAGCTGCCGCCAGCAGAAACATGCCGACCGCCCCTTCATGCAAGCAGCATAACACAAGCGCCGCCTGACGGCAATAATCTGTGCTGGACGCTGAGCCAACAGATGCCATGTGGCACACCGCCAGACCAGTGCATCACATGATGCGTGGCACACACAACACGAGAAGCTCGCCAACACCCCTGGTCAAGTACAGATCAGAAAGGGCAGACACCACAACCGACTGCTGCCACATATGCTGAACTCGACTGAGGGTTGCAAGTAGAACAACATGACCCGTACGCAATGAACGATGCTGCACAGTGGAACGCTGCACTAAGCATGCACAGCAGTAAAGCTGCAGCAAGCAAAGAAGCAACACTTGGCTGAAGGGCGCAGCATAGGTGATGATGCAGACAATGCGGTCCGAATACACCACAGAACATGTCCGCCTGATGCTGCATACGGCACATGCTACGACAGACACAATGCCACGTCAATCAACAGCCATGATGTTACTGCATGAGGGCCGACTGCAAGCAGACGCGCTGCTGCTGCTTCTCAGACATCAACATTACCAAAAAACCACAGGAGCCAGTCACACATCAATGTCGCATCAGATCATGATCCGAATGCCTGCAACCAGTGACCACTTCTGCTGCTGTTGCTGCGCTGCAAGCAGGGCAAGTGCGGCCTGCAGTTGCCCAGCACAAGCACAGCGCCAGCAGCCGCTGCAGAGCTGCCTCTCATCACAAGACGTAAGCCACTCTCACCCAGCAACTGCGGTATGTCCTGCTTACTTGGCGCCTGCTTTCTGTGTAGCACGCATCTGCGCAGCACGACCCCTGCCTCCCGTACCCATAGGCAGGTTCTTATTCTTGTACTTGGGGTCGATCCTCTTGAACATAGGCGCGTTCTTGAGCATGTCTGGCACGACTATGAAGCGGATCCTGCTGCCCCTAATGTATATGTGCTGCAGCTGGCTGTACTTGCCATCCCTGCCTGTTGCAGTGACGTCCTTCAGCTGGCAGTTCCAGTTGTCCTCTGCTGTGTGTAGCTGTCCACGATACATCTCCCCGGATTTGAGCTCTACGGTGACCGTGTGGCCTTCAGCTTCGTGCAGCAGCTTCACTGGGATGCCCACACCCTTGAGAGAGGTGCCCATGCTCCTGCTGCTGTCTGTGAGGCTGCCACGGGCGCTGTTACTCCACGGGCTGGACTTTGAGCCGTAACACCGCGAAACAAAAGTAGATCAAGCTTTCAAACAGCCAGACAGTGCTCTACAGGTATGTTGGCGGGGCAGCAGACACGGGCAGTGAAACTTCGTGAACAGCACTGGGTTTTTGACTGTGCAGGCGACAATATCTATAACTTGCTGCATGTGCGCAGTTTACCGTCGTAGATCGTGTTCATCCAAACCTTGAACACTGTCACTGCCTACTGTCATGTTGTGCAGGGTCCTGGATCGCTTGCAGCCCGCTTTGTTTGCTCTTTTGCTGCGCATACGCGAGTTCATGAGGTCTACACTAGATCAACAGGGCAGCAGGCATGCTGCTGAGCACATGCTGTCGTTGCTGCATCTGCCAACGACTGTGGCCTACTGTACCTGACTGCTACAGCCACTGCTGCTGCACGGGGTCTGGTACACATCAAAAGCGTGATTCTGATGGCGAGGAGCTCAAAGAAATCGTCAGGGAGGCCGTGGAGTGTGTTTGTGCTTCAAGCATAGCCTCTGCTCAACATGCAGCAGGGACCCTGACAATCAGGCTGGTATAAGAGCCACCTTGCAGCCCTGCACCTTGACTTATACTGTTTCATACTCAGGAACTAGTTGTGTGTACCAGGATGTTGCGCAACAGTTCTTGCACAGTTGCTGCAGCCAACGGTTGAGTGCGGTGCCATGTGGCCCCTGCGGCGCATGAGCATCTTCTGCTTGTCTCTTTTGCACCAGGGAGGGGGGGCTTGTCCAACCCAGTAGCTCTGCCGGGCCTGTTTTTTCTGCAGCAGTTGACGGCAGCAGAGAGCGGCACCACCGTGCCTGTGTTGACAGCATGCTGGCGCCAGAAGCAGGGTGCAGCACTGTACAAGGGCATTGTGAGCTCTGACACACGTCTGATAGCGTAGCATGCCGTTCCCGCAAGCTGCCAACGGGCTTGGCTAGGCTAGCGTGTTGCTTTGGCGCAGCGCAGCCTGGCTCAGCCGGCTGGGCCATGCCAAACAGACCTAAAGCCTGGCGCGGCCGTCTGGTGCCTGTCAGTGTCGTCAGTGTCCTCTGCTTCTCAGAGTCCCCTGTTTTTGATTATCTTGCCGTTCACACACGCAGCTACTTTGCTTGGCTCCAGTAGCAGGTGCTTGCCCCCATACGTGTAGTGTCATTGCATGGCACTTTATGCTCAGACGGTTCCAAGGACGCTCTAGCAGCCAAAAGGAGTGAAAATTCATCCTAGAAGAAGCTTGCGCACTAGTTCTTGTCTACACGTTCACAGCGTTGCGGCACACGCGATTTGGCGGGTCAACTTTGCCAAAGTAGTTCGGGATGGCTTCGAAGTACCAGAAGCCTTTTACTATCCCGGAGACCTACCCAGCCATACTGAAAGAGTTCACAAGGGAGGTCTTGCGAGCCCAGGCAAGTTGAGCAGGCAGCATGTGATGGCAGGCAGGCAGGACTGCACTGCACTGCAAAACTGCCAGGATGCTGCAACAGCTGAGCTGTTGAGGCAGGTGTTCATAAACAGGATTCTGGGCGAGAGCAGCTCCGCACGTAATCAACAGCAGTGGCACATGTGCTGCATTGCTGTGCCGACGCAGCTGCAGCATTGCTGACAAGCCAGTACAGACTCAAGTCGTGGCAGGCATGTGCCCAGCTTGCAGTGTACGCTAGCAGTCATAAACAACACCCAGCACGTCCACAGCATTGTAAACATTAGTGCTGGATGTCTACTGCAGCATGTTCAGCCTGCGCACGCTGCGCAGCAGCATCAGAGCCATGCTGATTGCTGTCTTTCTGGTGCTGCTGTCTGCTGCTTGCGGCCGTGTTGCTCATGCACGGCTGTTGTATGCTGCCTGCAGCCTGACAACATATACGAGTTTGGGGCCCACTACTTTGCTGAGCTGCTGGCAAAGGAGCAGGGCAAGGCAGCAGCAGGTGGCAGGGCAGCCGGAGCTAGCAGCAGCAACACACCAGTGGCCACATGAGCAAGCAGCTGCACTGCAGCATCAGCCAGCTTGCAGAACGCAATTGACGGGCAGCTGACACACAGTGCTGCTGCCAGAAGGTTTCAATAGCTGCAGCTGGGCATATGCTGGGTGGTGCTATGTTCAAACATCGCAGGCTCTGGGCAGGCTGCAGCTGTTGCTGATGGCATGGTGGTGTGTGCTGTCGAGCAAAGCAGCAATAAGACCAGCAGATCACCGAAGCAGCTGGAGTTGACACAAGTATGCTTGTTGTTCACCTACTGCTGCACCTAGCTGGGCGCACGGTGTAAGGTGCAGCGAGATGCTGTGTGTGATTCTGGCCACCACTGCCAGCTTGTGCACAACCACGTGGTTGATGCTGTACTTCTGCAGCCAATCCGCTGAACAGCGCTGATGCAGCTGCAAAGATATGACAATGAAAGTAGATTGTTATCTCTGGCACATAGACCGAGTTGGCAGCATGGTGTGTCAGACTTTGCTGGCTCGGGTTATGTGTGTCGGTTTGTGATCTGAACAGGGCACATCCAGCCCTCTGACTTGGCACGCAGTGTCGTTATCAAACTGGGTGCACGCATTCGCTGTGCAGCTCCAGACTTGCTGTGACATGAAAGCACCACTGATGGCTACTGCTGTGTTACTGCTGCTTTAGGGTTTGCAGCAGAGTTGTTCTTAGACCCCGTTCTGCTCGTCGGCTTACTTACACGGTGTTATCGATCACGATACGTTAGCTTGCGCCCAAGATTTGCTGCAGGCACCGAAAGAGCAACACCCAGAATCATGAGTTGATCAACCGTAGGGTGGTCTCTGTGATTTAAGCGCAGCTCATCTGTTGATAAGTATTCGCAAAGGTAGCTCCTGGTGTGATGTCCAGCTACGGCGGCCCGCCGAGGTGATCAGTTGGCTCACGCCTGCAACTCGTTACCCAACGCCCGTAGCCCTGTGCACCGCATGTTGGCCGGCAGATCGCTTCAGCACGCATGGTTTGATTATCTGAACGCTTTTAGAAGCAGCGAACGTCAGTGTGGGCTTCCTCAGCAGCTGCTGCCTTGTGCAAGCAGCAACAGCAGCCAGTGTGGAACCTCAATGTTGCCTTTCTGCATGCATCTTGCAGGATGGGGCCTGCCGGCGGGTTCATGGCGCTTATGTCTGGACCAACTTATGGGGCGGTTAATCAAATGCCGTCTGACAAAGAACGGCGCATCAATGTGCACTTTCGCATCCCATACATGACGAAGTGGGGCCAGAGCATCGTGGTGACAGGCACTGGTGCGTGAAACAGCGGTTGCCACATAGGCGCACAACTGCTCATGCACCTGTATAAGTGGCATGTTTGACCAGCAGCACAAGTAGCAGGCCTTGTGAGCCATGCACCTTGCTGTCATTTCTCATGGATGGCATGTGTTGCCCTGCACTCCTCTGCAGCATGCTGAGCTTACGTGCTGTTTGTTGGTGCTGTTTGTCCTGCAGGTGCTCTGCTGGGCAACATGAACTACTCCAAGGGCGTCACGCTCAAGTGCCACCATGAGAAGGATGCACTGGTGTGGGAGGCGCTTGTGAGCCTGCCATGGCAGCCCTGCTACAAGTACAAGTGAGCAGCAGCGGCAGCAGCAGCAGCAGCCGGCGCTGTGAAACAGGCGCTGTAGTAGCAGCAGCAACAGCTGTTTGATGGCTTGCGCTGATGTGTTGGGAGGATATTTTTGTGAATGGTGGATAGGTTGATAGGCTGTTTGAGAATTCACCAACAGCATCCCTTGTAGAGATTAAGTGCCACCGTGGCACACTCTCATCGGTCCAACAAACCGCCAAAGCATCACTGCTGTTGTGCTTGACGCATGTATGCGCTGGTGAGCCAGGAGGATGGGCAGCAGGTGGTTGATGCAGTGTTGACTATTTACCCTAAACACATGTTGCCGATTGTATCTGCGCAGGTATGCGCTGGTGAGCCAGGAGCATGGGCAGCAGGTGGTTGATGCAGAGGAGCTGATGGAGCACACTAGAAACAAGCATATTCATACCACCATGCAACCGCAACCGCTCTGCGCGCTGCAGGTGTTCGCTGGTGCACCAGAAGGTCATCAACACATCATAAGTCGTGGCTTACAAATCGTCAAAAGTACTGCTGCTGTTGGGCTTGCCGCAGGTATGCGCTGGTGAGCCAGGAGGATGGTCAGCAGGTGGTTGATGCAGAGGAGCTGATGGAGCACAGCCTTGCGCTGCACGAGGGGCTTAGTCATGGTGATGTTGTGGAGGTGCTGGACACCTGGTGCGACAGGAGCTACCCGGGCAGCATCCTGGCTAGCAGCGCGTTCACCAAGGTAGGGCAGCAGCGGCAGCACTCCACTTGTGTTTATTGATGTATGCCAGCACTGCAGAATGTATGAAGGTGTCGTGGAGGTGCTGGACACCTGGTGCGACAGGAGCTACCCGGGCAGCATCTTGGCCAGCAGTGCGTTCACCAAGGTAGGGCAGCAGCAGCAGCAGCAGCAGCACTCCACTTGTGTTTGTTGATGTACGCTAGCACTGTAGAATGTATGAAGATGGTGTTGAGGTGCTGGACACCTGGTGCGACAGGAGCTACCCGCGCAGCATCCTGGCTAGCAGCGCGTTCACCAAGGTAGGTAAAGCTCAGGTAAACCATTTGTATGCTAGGTTTGGGGTGTGAGGATCAAGTTCAAGGGCAGGAGCAACATGCATGGAAAGCATTCTGTCATGCGCTAGGGCGTTTTGTTTGTTGCATGTACGCTAGCACTGGGGAATGTATGAGGATCAAGTTCGGGGTCAGGAGCTGCATGCAAAGCAATCTGTCATCGTTGACAGAAAGCAAAGGCTGTGTGTATCGTATGAGAGGAGCAGGTGCAAGTACCCTGGTCTGTGCTGCTGTCGTGCTGCTTGTTTTGCGGCCTTGCAGGTGATTCGGCAGCACAAGCAGATGCGTTCTGGCGGGCAGGCCCCACAGCAGCAGCCAGCTGTAGGCGAGGCAGTGGTTCGCTTCCAGGTCATGGACTGGATGCTTGAGGATGGTCAGGTCATCTGCGTGACTGGCAGCATACCGCAGCTGGGCATGTGGCAGCAGGACCAGATGCTGCTGCTGACAGGTGCGGTGCTGGGGTGCAGCAGCAGTGGCGCGGTGCATCATCATCATCACCATCATCACCACCACCACCCCCACCATCACCATCATCACCACCACCCCACAATAACCACCATTATAACAATCATCATAATCAGCAGCAGCAGCAGGTGGGTTTCATCATCATCATCATCATCATCATCATCAGCAGCAGCAGCAGGTGGTGCATTGCATGGTGCTGTTGAGGCGTGTTGGCTGTTTGGGGGTTGCTGCTACTGTCATGTGCTCTGAGGGTCAGGCGGCTAGCCAGCAAACGGCTGTTAGGTAGGTAGGAATTGCCGGCAACAGGGAAGTACGAGCACCTTGCATCAGCATGCATGTAGTTCAATCCTCAGGTCTGCACAGAGCACCTGCTGACAAGAACTGCATGGTCTGTCGGCTGCTGTTGCCTCTGCAGAAACGGACACGCCTTGCTGGCAGGGTGAGATACGGGTGCCGTACAGCGCGTTTGCATTCACCTACAAGTATGCAGTGATTTCACGATCACAGGCGGCCGCAGCAGCGGCGGCGGCAGCGGCAGCAGCAGCAGCAGGTACCACGACAGCAGCAGCAGATGGCAGCGGCGTAGCGTCACCAGCGGGTGCTGGCAGCAGCGTCAATAGTCCTACGCGGGTGCCAGTGGTAGCAGCATCAAACGTAGCAGCAGCAGCAGAAGCAGCAGCACCGTCAGGCAATGGGCCGGCAGCAGCAGCAGTGGGCCCTGCTGTGCTGAATGGCCAGCTTGGGGCGCTCAACATCAGCAGCAACGGACCTGTATCCCATATGGGCAGCAGCAGCAGTCCTGGCAGCGGCCCAACAGCAGCAGCAGCAGCAGCAGCAGCAGCAGCAGGTCAAGTTTCTGGGTTACCTGGTAGCATAGGTCCTGCAGCAGCAGGCGCAGCAGCAGCAGCCGGATATCTAGCAGCGGTGCCGCCACCGCCGCCGCAGCAGCTGGGAAGCGCGGGGATTAGCGCCATCTTCCGGAATGCCACAAGCACGCTGCTGGAAGCTGGGGAGCCGCGTGTGTGTAGGTGTGTTGCCGCTAGTGCTGCTGCTGCAGCTCCTGCTGAGGACTGCGGATAAATCTTTACTGACTAATTAACTGCCATCACTGTTGGGTTAGCAGGTCATGCTAGAGTTGCGTGTGTTGGTGCTCGCGCAAACTGCTTGTGGCATATGTGCCGTGCTGTGGAGCTCCTGCACAGCGTGGCAGACATGCATTTAGCCTCTATCCTCCCCGTCCTTGTTGCACAGCGTGGCAGCGTCGGCCCATGGATGCAGCAAAACAGTGAGAGAACAGTGACAGAACTTGTGTGTCTCCTGGCTGCTGCTGCTGCTGCTGCTGCGTCTGCTGCAGCCTACCCCTGTCAGGCGCTGCCTCCATGGGCGCGCCCGCAGTAGTGGTGCGGCATGACGGCTTTGTGCGGCGCGACAAGCTGTGGAGGGGCGCTGGCCTGGCGCTGCCTGTGTTTGCTGTGCGCACGCGCAACAGTGTGGGCGTTGGCGAGTTTCTGGACTTGATGCAGCTGGTGGACTTTGCTGGCACAGCAGGCATGCGGCTGCTGCAGGTGAGCTGTGGGCATGCCAGCGTCTGTAGTGTGGCAGTTATGGTTGTTGTTACAGATGAGGATGGTTTGCCTGGTGATGTGGGGCGTGGGCGTTGGCGAGTTTTTGGACTGTATGCAGCTGGTGGTGGTGCTGACACAGCAGGGATGCGGGCTGCTGCAGTTGAGCAGTGGGATGCAAGCGCCTGTGGTTTGCTTGGTGATGTGGTGCGTGTATTTGCGAGGTCTTCGACTGTATGCAGCTGGTGGACCTTGCTGACACAGCAGGGATGCGGCTGCTGCAGGTGAGCGCTGGCATGCAAGTGTCTGTGGTGCGGCAGTTATGATTGTTACAGATGAGGCTGGTTTGCCTGGTGATGTGGGGCGTGTATCGACAAGTATTTGGACTGTATGCAGCTGGCCGCCTTTGCAGACGATACAGCAGGGATGCGGCTGCTGCAGGTGAGCTGTGAGATGTACAAGCATGTGGTGCGGCTGTTCGATAGATTGTGATGGATTGCATGGTGATGTGCTGCGTGTATGTTGATGAGATTTTGGACTTGATGCAGCTGGTGGAGTGTGCATATGATACAGCAGGGATGCGGCTGCTGCAAGCGAATCCATGTCTTGTGTGATGCCTTGTGTGATGTTTCGTTATTATTGTTGTTGTGCCTGTTTCACATTTTTCATGTCACTTTAAAATGCTTGCACCAGTTGGACGTGGTTGTTCTTGGTGCGATAGTCCAGCTGGTAGGGTGTGGCGGCACAGCAGGCATGCTGTGTCGGCTGCACGGTTTGAACGTGTACATGATGCAATGCTCGAACCTTGGCACCAGCATCTTTCCGTCAGCTCTTGTGACATGGGTTTCTAGCCTTGCGTGCACACTGTCACTTGCAAGCATCGCGCTAACAGCACACTGCACTGGCTGCAACTGGTCCCCTGTGTCTGCGCTGTTGGGTTTGACCGCAGGTGCTGCCGGTTAACGACACGTGCGTCTACAACATGTGGTGGGACAGCTACCCTTACAGCAGCGTTTCGGTGCATGCACTGCACCCTCAATATGTGGCGCTGCGAGCTACTCTGGATGACCTGCCAGGTCAGCAGATGCCGGCAGACATTGCAGCAGAGATCGAAGCAGCGCGGGTGAGTGTTGATAGGTAGTTGACGTTTACATTGTTTGTCTTGCATTGGGTGCTGCTGCTAGGCGGGTGAGGCCAACGGTTGGTTGCCTGTACCCACTGCAGCAGAGATTGAGGCAGCGCGGGTGAGTGCTGTAAGGCTGCTGCTGTGTGGTTGTCTTGAATTGGGTGCTGCTGCTAGGCGTGTGAGGCCAAGAATGGCCTGTGGACGTTGCAGCAGATAATGAGGCAGCGCGGGTGGCTGCTGCAAGGCTGCTCTGTTTCCTGCAAGTGCTGCTGGTCTCTGTTACCATATGTGTGCATGCCTGTGCTGCTGGTCTCTGTTACCATATGTGTGCATGCCTGTGCTGCTGGTCTCTGTTACCATATGTGTGCATGCCTGTGCTGCTGGTCTCTGTTACCATATGTGTGCATGCCTGTGCTGCTGTGCTGTGTGTTGTGCAGGTGGCGCTTGACCTTGAGTCGGTTGACTACGAGGGCACCATGGCCACCAAGCTGCGGCTGTGCAGGCGCATCTTCGACACAGTCGGCCACAAGAGCCTGCAGACGCAGGGTTTCAAGGTGAGAGGCCAGCCTTTTTGAATTAATGAATTACAATGTGATTAGCAAGGCAGGCCAGCACGACATGCATATCGATGCAGCGTATGGCATGACGACCGGTATTGGGATGGTCTCACTTGCATCTCAGCCATAGTGCACAAAAATCAAGAGCCCGCTGACGCAGGCCTACAAGATCGGGGGGGCCAGTGCGAGAAAGCAGTATCAGGCTTGATAGTTCAATTGCTGAAACGCCCATGTTCAATACAGTGGGGCACAAGAGCCTGCAGAGCAGGCTTACAAGGTGAGGAACAGTGCAAGAAAATAGCATGTGGTTCAGGCGAAACACGACCATCCAACACAACCGGGCATCAGAGCCTGCAGACGCAGGTGTGCAAAGGTGCAAGGACGGTGCAGGGGCTGTGCAGGTAGTCAGGTCAAAAGTGGTCAAACCTGGTCAAACCTTTGTTTCCCGCTGCGCTGTTTGTTGTGTTGCTGCTGCAGGAGTGGTTAGCTGCCAGCGAGCATTGGGTGGTGCCGTACGCGACCTTCTGCTTCCTGCAGGACCTGGTCAAACCTTTGTTTTACCGCTCTTTTGTACTGCTGCTGCAGGAGTGGTTTGCTGCCAGCGAGCACTGGGTGGTGCCGTACGCGACCTTCTGCTTCCTGCGAGACCTGTTTGGCACAGCGGAGCACTGGCGCTGGGGCGTGATGTCGCAGCCCAGCAAGCAGCTGCTGGCAGACATCACATCGCCGCAGAAGGAGTGGCACAACAGCATCCTGTGCTGCTACTGGCTGCAGTACCAGCTACACCGGCAGCTGCGGCAGGTGGGTTTGACCGCGGATGGGGTCTGGTGAGCTGAGCAGTATCAGTACCACTGGGGCAGTGAGTGCTTGTGTTGTGCTGCAGTCGCCTGTGATGTGGTGTGCTGATGCGGCAGGTTGTTGGCAGCCTTCGCTGAGTGCCCACAGAGCGTCTAGCTTCCGCTACAGTTGCGCACCCTGCGCCTTTCAAGGAAACGTGAATGAGGGACTGCTTGTGTATTCTATACACCATCGTGCTGCGCATGCTGCCCAGGAGGTTGTGCTTACGCTGTGTTGCACACCCTGCTTTCTATAAGTTGATTCTTCAAGTACACGTGTGAGTGAGGGCCTGCATCTGTGACACATGCACCGTGCTGCTGCTGCCGCAGGTGTCGGAGTACGCAGCCAGCAAGCGCGTGGTGCTCAAGGGTGACCTGCCCATCGGGGTAGACAAGCGCAGCGTGGACACATGGTTGGAGGTGAGCGGTTTGAGAAACGCAATGTGGTTGTGCGACTGGGCACAGCTACTGGAGTAGAGTTCAGACTGTTGTCGGTTCTGGTCCGTGAATCATTACAGGATGGAGGTGAGGCGCCCGGCAGCGCCATACGACAGGCGCCTCTGCTGCAGTTGTTGCACTTGCGTTTACATGTGCTTTGCAGGCACATGGGAGGTGAGGGACCCTGCGTTGCCATGCGACAGGTGCTTCCGCTGCAGTTGCAGCTGCACCTGCACTTTGCAGGCACCGATGCACTGAGCACTCCAGCGCAGCTGTGCTGCGCGGCACTTGCTGTTCGGCTGTCTGCCATACTTGGCGCCCATGTTCTGGTATGGAAGTAGAGGTTTTCTATTCCTGTGCACGCAGCAGGTACTGAACACCCGCCGCAAGAGCACAGTCGGTCCCCACAGCCGCGCTTGCTCCCTCATGGTATAACGCGCAGCACTCCAAGCTGCTTTCCAACCCACATTCTTGTGCTTGGGCTCAGTGCTGCACCTTGACACCGCTTACATATACCTGCTGCTGTTTTTTTCTGCTGTATCTGCTTGCTGTGAACAGCCGCACCTGTTCCGCATGGACAAGTCAACGGGCACTTTGCTTTGGCCCAGTGTGCTGCTTATACACAAACATATTGCTGCTGTATCTTCTGCTGTATCTGCCTGCTGTGAACAGCCGCACCTGTTCCGCATGGACGAGTCAACGGGCAGCCCTCCAGGCTTCTCACTAACCCGCACCCTTGTGCTCGCCATTTGGCCCAGCGTGCTGCCTATCCACGCTGGGTTGCACACACACATCTGCTGCTGTCTTCTGCTGTTCCCGCTGTGCAGCCGCACCTGTTCCGCATGGACAAGTCAACGGGCACTTTGCTTTGGCCCATTGTGCTGCCTATTCACGCTGCGTTACACAAACATATTGCTGCTGTTTCTTCTGCTGCATCTGCTTGCTGTGAACAGCCGCACCTGTTCCGCATGGACACGTCAACGGGCAGCCCCCCGGACTTCTTTGACCCCAACGGCCAGAACTGGGGCTTCCCCACATACAACTGGGAGGCAATGGCGGAGGAGGGCTACGCATGGTGCGCTGCGCTCTGCTGTTGGTCGTCTTGTTGTGACACGGCTGCGAGCTGTACATTTTGCATGCGTTTATTTGCTGTGGTGCAGACAGTACCTTGCCAACTGGAAACATGCGTCTGCACCATGGGCTTTCTGTCTCGTACCCGCAGCATGTGTCTATCTTGCTGCCTATGGGCTGGCTGGCACTGCCGTGCACTCGGTACCTGGCAATAAGTAGTTGACCGCTTGTCTTGCGCTGTATTCCGCTTCGTGCCCGCTGTATTTAGGTGGAAGGCTCGGCTGGGGCACTTGTCGCAGTACTTCCATGCGTACCGTATCGACCACATCCTGGGCTTCTGCAGGATCTGGGAGATCCCGGGTGATTGCGCCACAGGTACGGGCCTGTCTCTGTCAACACAGCAATGCTCTACGAGGTACATGGCTGCTAGCTATAGCTAGCTGGAAGGTGTATGTTTGGTTCACAATTCGCTGCTTGCCCTGCTGCGCATGCGGACCAGACCTTGCTTGCATACTGCTCTTAGCTGTGCTTGCTATACACTGAATACAAGGCATCCTTATCACCATGTGTTGCCGCAGGCATGCTGGGCTACTTCCGGCCCAGCATCCCCATTATGCAGAAGGACCTGCAGGCTATATGATATACACGGCAGCTACCTATAGCTAGCTAGAGGGTGTATGTTTGGTTCACAATACGTGGCTTCCCATACGTCGTTTGCAGATTGCTTCATGCTGTGCTTGCTAAGTTGTGCTGTCACCGTGCTGCTGCTGCAGGCATGCTGGGCTACTTCCGGCCCAGCATCCCCATCACGCACAAGGACCTAGAGGCACGCGGCATGACGGGAGCAGACACACTGGAGCGCCTCAAAGGTGCGGCTGCATAGCTGTGTGTGCTGTGTGTGCCAGCATGAGATGTGCCACACTGGGTGTGTAGTAAAGGTTTACAGGAGCAGACACACTGGAGCGTCTCACAGGTGCGGCTGCATGGCTGCGTTTGTTGTGCCTGCAAGGTTGGGGTAAGTGTATGTAGCAAGGGTTGACAGGAGCACACACACTGGAGCGCCTCACAGGTGCGTCTGCATGGCTGCGTTTGTTGTGCCTGCAAGGTTGGGGTATGTGTACGTAGCAAGGGTTGACAGGAGCAGACACACTGGAGCGCCTCACAGGTGCGGAACGTTGTGCCACAGTCGTGGTCACATTTTAGTCTTGTAGTCATTGGATGGAGCAGTCCGATGTGCATGATGCGGCTGATGTTCCGGGTGGGCAGGGTGGTTGCTAACGTGTGCGGCATGACAGGAGCAGACACACTGGAGCGCTCTCACAGGTGCAGATGCGGCAGGGCACAGCAGTGTGCATATGTTGGCATTAGCATAGCCAGGCCAGGCTGCTGCTTGCAGCATGCACGCCTGCTGACACTGTATTGGCACCGCTGTTAAATCGGCCTGCTGCGTGTGTGCAGACATGTGTGTAGTCTGTGACCGTGTGTATGGCGTATCTTCAGCCCAGCGTCCTATCAGCGCTGCTGTTGTTGACCGGAACATCATTTGTGCCCTTGCAGAGCCGTACGTGACCAAGGCGCTGCTGCACAAGCTGTTTGGCCCTGAGCTAGCTGCGGAGGCTGCTGCCCGCTACTTCATCGAGGGACAGGGGCCCGGCGGCTACAAGTTCAGGCCTGAGTACTACAGCGAAAAGGTGAGCGCGTCCACGCAACCACATGGGTGCCGTGTGTGCTGCGTTGCTGTCGTCATAGAGGGCCAGGGGCCAGGCGGCTACAAGTTCAGGCCTGAGTACTACAGCGAAAAGGTGAGCGCGTGCACGCAACCACATGGGTGCCGTGTGTGCTGCGTTGCTGTCGTCATAGAGGGCCAGGGGCCAGGCGGCTACAAGTTCAGGCCCGAGTACTACAGCGAAAAGGTGCGCGGTTGTCACACACGTGCTGTGGCACAACCACGTGGTTGCTGTGCATCGCTTGAGTTACTGGAGTCCAATTACGTGTCAAGACGAGAAGTGTTTAGCGGTGTCAGTGTTGCAGTGAGCAGCATCAGATACTTTGCTGTAACGCATGTGCTCTGTGCATACATCCTGAAACTGATATGCTGTCTATGAATGTGTAGGTGCTGTGGAACCTGAAAGCGCGGCCAGGCTCGCCAGACTGGCTCGTATAAGAGACGGCAACGCTGCGCAAGGGCCTGCTGGCACTGCGCTAGAACCTGCTTTGTTACTGTTGTCCAATCACATATCTAGTTGACAAGTGATTAGCGGTGTGTCAGCAGCATTGAGACTTTGCTGTGACACATGTGTACACATGTGCTCTGTGCTTACATCATGAAACTGATGTGCTGTCCATACTTGTGTAGGTGCTATGGGAGTTGAAAGCACGGCCGGGCTCACCAGACTGGCTCGTACAAGAGACGGCCACGCTGCGCAAGCAGTTGTGACTTTCTTATCACTCACAGTCACAGAGCGTGCCTGCCTGCAACGACATGCCTTGTGCTGCAGGTGCTCTGGGAGTTGAAAGCGCGGCCAGGCTCGCCAGACTGGCTCGTACAAGAGACCGCAACGCTGCAAATCACTTCACAATCAAAGAGCATGCCTGTCCTCACTGCCGTGCCTTGTGCTGTAGGTGCTATGGGAGTTGAAAGCGCGGCCAGGCTCGCCAGACTGGCTGGTACAAGAGACAGCTGCACTGCGCAAGGGGCTGCTGGCACTGCGTCAGAACCTGCTGCTGGTCACGGACCCTGAGCACCCTGGGCGGCTGTACCCGCGCTTTGGGCTGATGGGCAGCAGCAGCTACAAGGAGCTCCCGGATGCGGGGTGGCGCTCTGCGCTGTCACAGCTGCACGACGACTACTTTTACAAGTGGGTTTAATTGTGTTTGGTTGTGTTTGGGTTTTGTTGGGGGTGGGGTGGGGGGCTCGGGTACAGATCAGCGCCTTTGTGAGGAAGATTCCTTGCGCTGTAGTTGTGTGGGTGACTTGCAGTACCTCTGCATGCACGCACACAACCATCATCACGGTTTAAGGGCATCTTCTTCACGAAGGTGCTGATCATTACCCAGGCCCGCCTGGTGTGCAGCTGCATGTTGACTGGTCAAATCAAACACCACCAGTAAAATCAGCAGATTGTGGTTGTGTTTATGGTTGGGCTTATGCCTCTGCTGCAGCAGCTGTGGGATGCTGACACATTTGCATCACATCTGCATGCGTGCAAGTGTGGTGCGCATGCTGCCGCTTGCATGTATGCTCCTAATGGCTTTACTCATCTTGCGTATCTTCTCTGTTGTGCTGCTGCTGCTGCCAGGCGTCACGATGCGCTGTGGCGTGCGCATGCTGCTGCTTGCATGTATTCTCTGCGGCCTGCGCCCTTCACTTGCTCATCTCCTCTGTGTTTTGCTGCTGCTGCTGCTGCTGCTGCCAGGCGTCACGATGCGCTGTGGCGTGCGCATGCACTGAAGACGCTGCCTGCGCTGATGGCGGCCTGCGACATGCTCATCTGCGGAGAGGACCTGGGCTTCGTGCCTGCCTGCCTGCCGCCAGTCATGCACGTAGGGGCTCTTTGTTGTTTGGTCACTGCTGCATGTATCATACACGGGCGGCGTGTATCTGCGTGTATCTGCATGTATCTGCGTGTATCTGCGTGTATCTGCGTGTATCATACACGCGTCGCCTTCTATGACAAGGCAGCCGGACAGCCAGGCCGCGTGCCTGCTTACCTGCCGCCAGTCATGCACGTGAGTGGCGTCGGTTGTTTGGTCGCTGCTGCCTGCGTGTGGCACATGTGGGCTGCATGTCCTATGCTGAGGCAGTCGGGGCAGCAGGGCTTCGTGCCTGCGTGCCTGCCGCCAGTCACGTACGTGAGTGTTGCCTGTTGTTTAGCCGCTGCTATGGTTAGGCTAATGCGGTACCTTGCATCTTTGTTGCTGCAAGAGTTGCACCTCACTGTGCGCCGCGTCCAGCACATGCCTGACGATTACATCAAGCCATGCCAAACCTCGCCCACTTTTCTTCAAACAGTGCCTTGACACTGCACATCATGTTGTGCTCTTTTTTGTTCCCTGCTGCAGGAGTTGGGCCTGATCGGGCTGCGCATTCAGCGCATGCCCAGTGCAGCAGGCATAGAGTTCAACAACCCGGCAACGTACCCGTACCTGTCGGTGGCCTCACCGTCCTGCCATGACGTGTCGCCCCTGCGAGCGTGGTGAGTGGGGGTTAGGCATGGTGGCAGTGCCTGTTACAGTGGGGGCTCTAAATGCTTTTGCACAATCGTGAGCACCTGTGTCTGGTGCGCTTGCAAGGATCATGGCTGATGAATCAGGAGCTGCAGCTGTTGCCATGCTTTGTGAGGATTACTGACATGGAGAGCCTTGTGCATCGCTAGTCTCGTCTACGCCATGTTTGCTGTTCGCCTTTGCCCAAACGTGTCACTTGTTCCGCTTGTCCACACATGTTGTTACATTGCATGTCATATGGCTGTTATAGCATGTTATAACACTTTTCAAACTTGTCGCCGCAGGTACGAGGAGGACCCTGAACGTCGTGAGCGCTTCTACTACACCATGCTGGGTGGGGGTGGCAGCCCTCCAGAGTCTGCCTGCCCTGAGGTCGCCCGCCTTGTGGTGCAGCAGCACTTCAACTGCCCCAGCGTGTGGTGCATCCTGCCGCTGCAGGTGAGGATTGGATGTTGTTGCTGATCGGTTTGTTCTTGGTTGCGCGTGTTTGCTGGCCTGGTGGTGCAGCAGCACTTCAAATGCCCCAACGTGTGGTGCATCCTGCCGCTGCAGGTGAGGATTGGATGTTGTTGCTGATCGGTTTGTTCTTGGTTGCGCGTGTTTGCCGGCTTGGTGGTGCAGCGGCACTTCAATCGCCCCAGCGTGTGGTGCATCCTGCCGCTGCAGGTACGGCGCAGCTTGTCTGTGTTGCTGGTTGGTATATTCTTGTTGATTGCCTGGTGGTGCAGCAGCACTTCAATCGCCCCAGCGTGTGGTGCATCTCGCCACTTGTTTGCGCTGATGCCGCGCTACAGCCAGCTGACGGTTACCACGTGTGCCCATGTCCAATCGAACTCACCTGGAAATCCTGCTGCACCGCTGCTGTCTGTCCTGCATGCTTGCAGGATGTGTTTGCGCTGATGCCTCGCTACAGCCAGCGTCCAGCCAAGGAGGAGACCATCAACGACCCCACAGTCACCAAGCACTACTGGCGCTACAGGTGTGTCACGTTATGCAGCTTATTGAACAACTACAACATGTAAGGCGGTGTTCGGCAACTGTCCAAAGCAGCGTACAATCATCGAGGAGGCAGCACAATAGCTACCAAATCTGGCTGTAGGTGTTCACTGGCTTGGTCATCAACTTGTATTGTCACGTGCTGTTTGGTCGCTGTGTGGACTGTGCCGAACATCTGGTGATCAAAGTTTCGTTGTTGTTGGCTTGCTGCAGGATGCACCTGATGGCGGGCTCCAACGCACAGTCTGTCGTCAATGCCTGCTACTACTGCTTACTAATCCTGCTGTGACTGACAGCGTGTTTGTGTGCCTGCTTGCTTGCTTGCTTGCCTGCAGGATGCACGTATGCATGGAGGACCTGCTAGCGGACGAGCAGTTGATCAGCCTGCTACTGCTGCCCACTGGTTCTGCTCTGACCGTCCCCGTGTTTGTGTACCTGCTTGCGCGCTTGCTTGCTTGCAGGATGCATGTATGCATGGAGGACCTGCTTGTAGATGAGCAGCTAATCAGCCTGCTACTGCTGCCTACTGGTTCTGCTCTGCTCTGACAGCGTGTTGTTGTTTATACCTGTTTGCTTGCGTGCTTGCAGGATCCACGTATGCATGGAGGACCTGCTAGCAAACGAGCAGCTGATCAGCCTGCTACTGCTGCCTACTGGTTCTGCTGGTCTGACAGCATGTTGTTGTGTACCTGCTTGCTTGCATGCTTGCAGGATGCATGTTTGCATGGAGGACCTGCTTGCAGACGAGCAGCTGATCAGCCTGCTACTGCTGCCTACTGGTTCTGCTCTGACCGTCCCCGTGTTTGTGCGTACCTGGCTTCTTGCTTGCCTACTTTTTTTGCATGCTTGCAGGATGCACGTATGCATGGAAGACCTGCTGGCTGATGAGCAGCTGATCAGCCTGCTACTGCTGCCTACTGGTTCTGCTCTGCTCTGACAGCGTGATTGTGTACCTGCTTGCTTGCGTGCTTGCAGGATGCACGTATGCATGGAGGACCTGCTGGCTGATGAGCAGCTGATCAGCTTGCTACTGCTGCCTAATGGTTCTGCTCTGCTCTGACAGCGTGTTTGTGTGCCTGCTTGCCTGCTTGCTTTGCTTGCTTGCTTGCAGGATGCACGTATGCATGGAGGATCTGCTGGCTGATGAGCAGCTGATCAGCCTGCTACTGCTGCCTGCCAGTTCTGTTCTGCTCTGACAGCGTGTTTGTGTGCCTGCCTGCTTGCTTGCTTGCAGGATGCACGTATGCATGGAGGACCTGCTTGCAGACAAGCAGCTGATCAGCCTGCTACTGCTGCCTACTGGTTCTGCTCTGCTCTGACAGCGTGTTTGTGTGTACCTGCTCGCTTGCTTGCTTGCGTGCTTGCAGGATGCACGTATGCATGGAGGACCTGCTTGCAGACAAGCAGCTGATCAGCCTGCTACTGCTGCCTGCTGGTTCTGCTCTGCTCTGACAGCGTGTTTGTGTGTACCTGCTCGCTTGCTTGCTTGCTTGCAGGATGCACGTATGCATGGAGGATTTGCTGGCGGACGAGCAGCTGATCAGCCTGCTACTGCTGCTTACTGGTTCTGCTCTGCTCTGACAGCGTGATATCGTGTATACGTGCTTGCTTGCTTGCAGGATGCACGTATGCATGGAGGACCTGCTGGCTGATGAGCAGCTGATCAGCCTGCTACTGCTGCCTGCCAGTTGTGTTCTGCTCTGACAGCATGTTTGTGTACGTGCCTGCTTGCGTGCTTGCAGGATGCACGTATGCATGGAGGACCTGCTTGCAGACGAGCAGCTGATCAGCCTGCTACTGCTGCCTACTGATTCTGCTCTGCTCTGACAGCGTGTTTGCGTGTACCTGCTTGCTTGCTTGCTTGCTTGCTTGCAGGATGCACGTATGCATGGAGGACCTGCTAGCAGACGAGCAGCTGATCAGCCTGCTGCAGGACCTGCTGCTGCTCAGTGACAGGGCAAAGCTTGCAGACCTGCCAGCGCTGGCAGCAGCCAGCGGGTGAAGTGTAACCTGCTTGACTGGAGCTGTTGGGTGCGCAGATGCTCAGCGCTGGCAGCAGGGGATCTGGTGGAGCTGTGCAGACCTGCCAGCGCTCGCAGCAGCCAGCGGGTGAAGCTGACTGGGGCTGTGGGATGCATAACTTTGCGAAGCCCTGTCAGCAGGGGTGGTGGAAGGTGCACATTGGAAAGCACCAGCAGCCATCAGCAGGCGATAGCGCAGCTTTATCTGGCAGCTATCTGCTGGCCTGGAAGCAGTGTACAACAGCCGAGGCTAGAATGGCGCAAGAGTTGTTACCAGCCAGGTGTGGGTTTGGTCTTGGTGGCTGCAGCAAATGCTCTGCAGCGGCGGCAGCTGGCACGTAGGTGATGCTTGCCTCACGGCAGCATATACACATGGTTGTGTGTGTGCGGCATGGATCTAGCTGGCAGTTGTGCAAGGGCTCTGCTAGAGCAGCAAGCTCGCCTCGGCCTGGGGTGACTTGTTAGAAGCTGCTGTGGTATTGCTCAGGCAGCACACGCTTGGCGTGATGTATGTTGATTCCTTATCTGGGACATCTGATCAGTTTGGCTGTGCTGGTGCAAGCTGTTGAAGGCTGTGTATGATGCGTGCATGTTCTTGGTCCTGGTGCTAGAGCGCTCTGTGCACATGTGCTTATGGCTGCTTCTGTCAGCAGTTCTCTGTTGCCTGGTTGTGCAGCACAGCGTTCTGTGTTCGTGTCTGGTTGTGCATAATACAGTGTGCTTTGGTGAATATTCATCATCGCCTGCGGTGAAGTGGCCAGGTGGACGTGTACCATGTACACATGGCGTGCGCAGCATCGTGCATATTGCGCAAACCATTTGCAAGTGGCACTTGCCGCTTTAAGTGGCTCTGCCGATGTGTCCCCTTGCAGCTGTTTGCTGTTCAACAATGCACTGTTGAACAAGGCACGTGCCTTGGCAAATAGTTACAGTTGATGCTGCAGAAGACTTTGTGACTGCAGTGCATGGCATTGTGCTGGTCAACTTGACAGGCTGTCACAGCACGGCGTTCAAACAATAGCCGCGAGAATGACTTGCGGTCACCACCATGTGTACATCCTTCTTCAAACGTCTGTTTGTCCATCTGCTCTCACCAATTATGCTTGTACAAGCACATGTCAGAAGCTTCAAGCAACAAGTTCAGACGTTGTGTTCACAACAGCGCAGATGGCACATGACTCAGCACCTCAGGATGCCGCATGCATTGGCCTTTTGCGGAAGCGTACTGTCTGGCAGGCGCACTCGGTACGGTAAAATGACTTATCAATGTCACAGCAGCGTATGAGGCATACAGCAACGTTGCTTGCACTCACGCATGCGCATCACGGCGTGCGTAGGCACCCTCAAACAAGTACAATGGCAGCTGCAGCGCAGCAGCGCGTGGGAAATTTCCCGCATCCAGCACGCTGGTGCCTTTGCATACAACCGCGGCTGTTGTTTCCAATCATTGCAATGCAGCCGGTGCTCAGCACTTCACTCTGGCGCTCTGCTGTCATCACAAAGTACGCAACGGTTGTAGTATAATGCAAGCACACACCTGCAACAATGCTTGTGCCGCGTCAGACGGCGGCGGCAGCATGCGCATAGCAGGGCTCGCAACAATGCAACCTAGTAGTGCTCATGAGCTGCTCAGCACGCCCCCTTGCAGCACTCTGGTGCCTCTGACTTATCAAACAAGCTCTGCAGCCGCTGCAGGTCGGTGATCGTAGGCGCAGGGATTGCCAGTGGCCCCCTCGCGTTCGTCGCAAATTCTAGGCCTCCAAACATCCCGCCAGTGGTGTCCGTGGGCACTCCCCAGAGGCCTGTCTTCTCCAGTGTAGAAACGGGGTCAGGGTCGGACTCTGGAATGTTGACGCCAGAATTCATGGCCCATCCAAACTCCCAGACAGCCATGAAGCTGGTCATGTTGGTTGCACTGCAAGGAGATGCGGCAGTGTGCGGGACAAAATCAACTTGAAGGCTTTGCTGTGTGCAGTGTGCACAAGTGAGTGATGCAGCATAGACATGCCAAGACCTGTGCAGCATATACAGCCGCTGAGCAGACAACATGGCCAGGTTGCATGATCATGCAGTGATCTAGCTTGCCACGGCTGCAAGAGGCCCACCGGCAGCTGATGAGTTGCTGTTGCAAGTGCTGCAGGTGCAGTTGCAGCACGTAGTCGTGCAATGCGCCCATACACATGAGGTAGCAGCTGAAGCAGACTGAATGTACTGTCGAAGAGCAACTCACGCCTTCCACGTATGCGGTGTGTCGGGTGGCGAGTAGCCGATGCCTCCAAAGCCAACTTCAACGCCGCCCACAGTGATTGGAGGCATGTTGAAGCCTGGCACCTGCCCTGCTTTGTACTGCCTGTACGGGACCTTGCTTGCTGCTTGCGCGTGCACGCGCACGACATCACCTGGTGTGCCGGGGAGGAACCACTCGTGGTCTGCATGTAGATGTGTACACAGCAGCAACACACAGTACATTGAGACTCTCAATCTGAGATGGACAGGCATGAGAGGTGTGTAATGTGTTGTGAGCGGCGGTCAGATTATCAGCGCTACCCGCAATGCAATCGTTGATATTAGTGGCTACGGCTGGAACATTATGTATGATGCTGACACCAGAGATTGCTGTCACAACTCTGGCAGTGCGGGCAAGTCAGTGGCGGCAATCTGGCAGACAGTTGCTTGCATGCGCAGCCATACAGGATGGCTCAAGTGGCTGTCAGGTGACTGAGCACAGCAGTGCTGTGCTTCTATGCTAGGGTGCAGCACACCACACCGTGTGAAGGTTACTGGCAGTGGCACTGCGGGCTGAGGCATTGCAGGATATCTTACAATATCTGCATTTGCTGCGAGCGGGCCGCACCTGCGTGGTGAATGTGAGGAGGCGGGCCTCCGCCCTGCTTGACAAACGTGGAAAACACGATGCCGTACAGCCCGCAGGTGTCCTGATACGTGCGTGCAAACTTCTTTGTGCCCAGCACATCCATCTCTGGATTCTTCAAGAACCTTGGAAGGCGCAAGCAGAAGGTGTGGCCACTGGACAGGGTGATAAGGCGCGCTGGGCGCTCAGTGGTGCCAACGCATGAAGCTCCAGGGCGGGGACGTTTGCCATGGCCGGGCCTGTTCCAGAGGTGCTGCGCGTCCTGTGCTTGTGCGCTGCAGGCAAGCAGCACGAGCAGCAGCACTGCTGCTGCGGCAAGCAAGGCCGCGTTGAAGCGTGCCCGCATGGTGTGTGACCTGCATTCATGTCAGGTGAGAGAAAGTTTGGTTGAATTTCAGACACGGTGTGTTGATCCAAAGCAGGGGCGTTGGCTGGCATTGTCGTGTCCCTGCAGCTAGATCGCAGGATGCAATTGCAAGCAGCAGCCTGCTGCTGCACACGTGCTACAGCTGCTGTCTGCTGCATCACGCGGACCAAAGATCGCATGCTACGTACGCTCATGAAAAGCAATGTGAAACTGTAGCTTTGATGGTGCAGGACATCTCGCGAGATCACATGCACAGCAGTGAATGGCGAGGCACTGTGGCATTGGAGCTGCTGCTGGTGCAGAAACGGCCCGCTCTTACGCACCTGAACGAATTTATAATCGAAAGGATGAATGACTAGGCCCTTGATTTCCACGCAGCGAGAGTGTTTGCCTGAGGCGATTAGCTAATCGCGACTATAGTCGCACCATACTTTGTGTCCAAAGGCGGTGTGCTGCACACACCGGTACCGGAAAGGTTTCAAATACTGTTACCAAGGGATCTGTGCAACAACAGGGCATACATGCGCGCAATGAGCGCCCCCGTGCCATTATCTGTTAGCATCAAATCATGAACTAACCAGTGACGCCAGAGTGTCTACACGATCAGGGCTTCTACTCACCATCGCAGTGTTTGATGGGATAACTGTGTGTTTTATATGTCAAGCAACGGGCAAGCCTGGACTATGGTATGGACTTCATCTTGATGGCGATCTCCGACAAGTGCAGTTCCCTATGAACTGGTCTACAAGCCGCTTGCGGTTCGGTTCCAGCGAACTGCTCATCCACTATGTTGTGATAGAGACGATCTTTTCATGCAGTAACAACATGTGCACACGACCCAGGTGAACCGACACTCACTCGCACCCTATGCCATAGGTACAGGGCCCTGTAGTGCCCGGTCCCCCTACACAGCAGTCGAAAGGATGACAAAAAGATTGAACTCTAAAGCAGAGACTTCAGCTTTCACCACCAAGGACACAGCTTCGAGCATTCGCGCATGTCAACAAAAAGGGCCCATCAACTACAAGGCCTGCACGTCACAGCTGCCGCTAATCATGCTGGTGTGGCAGCACTGCTGGGCTCCTGCTGTGCTGCTGCTGCTGCTGCTGCCTCCGCCTGCTGCCTAATTGCTGCCTCCACCTTCCCCCGCAGCCCCTCATCTCTCATCAGAACGCCTAACACATCTCTTGCAATCACTTTGCAGTCCGCATCCTCATTCTGCTTTAGCAGCTCCATCAGCTGCTGCAACGCTGCCGCATCGTCTGCTACCTGCTGCTGCGCAACTGGGCTGGAGCTTAGCAACATGCCAAGCACCATGAGGCAGCGTACAGACACCTCCAGTTGCCGCACGTCCAGCATGCTGCTTGCTGCTGTGACAGCACCTGCAGGAAGTGAGGCGAAAGCAGCAGCACACTAGTTGAGAAGCACACAGAGACACCCGAGCTAGACTGCTGCTGCTTTCACACCTGACCACTGCATGCAGAGATGTGCACGCATGCAACGCTGTTTGAAAAGCAATAGCGTAATTTGCGCACCATGCAGTCAAACCAGTGTTCGTGCAAATTTGTGCACACATGCAACGCTGGAAGTCAGTCGGCAGCAGCCACCAGGGGTCAGCATGCACGTGCGCAACTGTGCTTTGCGCCTTACAGCACAGACCAGCCCTCACTTGCCCCAAACAACTGCTGGTTGGCCCAACTGCATCAGGTATGAGGTGCCTGCAGCATAGTGCAGCAACAAGAGCATAGCAAGCGCTGCAGACACATCAACGCCAGATGCTGCAGGCCCCACCTGCCGCACACAGCTGCTGCTTTGCCCATTCATTTGAGGCCAGTGCACACAGGCAGTCTGCCACTGCCTCCTGCAGCTTGACTGGCTGGCTGGCGCCCGCTAGGCCCAGGAGGCACGGCAATGCTGCAGGCAGGAATACAGCATCAGCAGCAGCAACTAACAGCATGTGGCAGCAGGCTCTTTTAGCTGCATGCTATGGTCGGCAGCTGCCTGCCAGGTTCAGCAGGCCAGGCAGCTTTGAAGGCACACAGCACCGATGTGTGTAATGGATTGACCGCACATGTAAGCAACAGCAGTGCAGCTGCACCTTTTGTGCTTGATGGTCTCCTCAAGCTAAAACAAGCAACAGCTGATGCCAAACACATTGCCATATACAGCCATGTAATACGCAGCAGGTCTTGGTGGCGTCCCTTCTTGCCCCTGCTGCAGCGGGGGTGCCACCAGTAGCGTGTGATATCTGCTGGCAACGCTGAGGCATTTAGAAAAGGCGTACATGCAGATGTTGTCAGTGAACACAAACTACGTGGCTGCAGTCTTGCTGGGACCCGCCACACCTCCAGCAGTGCCATGGAACGCACCTGTTGGCTCCATGACTGCTGCTGCTGTCACCTGCTGGTCCCGTGCCAGCTGGCCCAGCGCTGACACCACGTTCAGCTGCAGGTCTGCCCGCTCACCGCTGCAGCACTGCTGTAGCAGAGATACGAGCTGCGGTGTCTGCAGCAACAGAAACAAGGTGGGCATAAACAGCGGGGTGTCAGCAGGGGTTGTGGCGCCAGAGTTGGTGGCGAGGCTGCAGTGCTGCAGCAGGGACAGCAGCTGTGCGTCTGCAGCAACAGAAGAAGCTGGTATTCAACAACAGCAGCGAGACCTTCACTGACATAGCAGCAACCAACGCATGTAAGTGTTATGCCAGTTTGGAAGACATTTATAGGAACCAATGCGTGTCCGTAAACATTGCGCATCCCATTATGTGCAGCCATCCTATGGCATGTTAGTGACACGCCACTATCGCTGCGGAGGGCTATACAGTTGGTTGATTCCTTGCACACTTACCGACTGTGCTGCTACTGCGGCTGCTAGCTGGTCGTCTAGTGCAGCAGCTGCTGTGAGAGCTGCACATGCGTTTGCCTGCAGCAGCGGCAACAGTTCCAGCAGCAGCCAGCAGCCAGTGCCACAGTCGCTCATATCACAATGGTTCAACAAATCAAACGAACAGAAGACAAGGCGATGCTGCTATGGTTTTTGGCGGCGCCAGCTACAGATGGCAGGGGCTTTTTGTTGTTATTTCTTATTTCTGCAAATGAAGTGCTTGCCATTGCCCCCCACCCCCCAGCATGAACCAGGCTATGTCTAATGTGTCAGGGCGATGTCCTCCCAGATACTACACTAGAACAATGCATGCTAGCCAAGTAAGCCTGCCGAGGTCAGAACGCTCGTTTGTCAAGTGTTTCACACCTGCACTAGCTGGTCAGGTGACTCCAGGCAGCTGTAGATGCCGGGTACAGCAGCAGCAACAGCAGACACCTGCAAGCAGACGTACAGCATCACGCACACGTAACAGGGCTAAACAACTTATACAGCTACTGCATGCAGAGCGGCAGCATATGGGTATCACAGTGTGTGCATGCAGTCTCAACATATCGGATGCACCACACTACAGAATTGCAAGCTGCAGGCACTGGCAGAGTTGAATGACCAGCTGACATTGCACTGATCAGACAAAAACACAGAGGACAACCGCTGTGAGGGGCTAACTGGAATATGGTAAGGGCGCTATCGGTCACCTGGCTGTCGTTTTCGCATCTGCTGAACAGCACTGTGATCATGGCCAGAGCCCTGCCCTGCACTCCAACGTCCTCCGACTGCAGTTGGGTCATCTGCTTCTCTACTTCTGCATTGAGCATAGCGGCCTCCATATCGCCTATGACAAGCTATTGTGGACAGTAGATGGGTGTCAATTGGCTTGTTGGCTTCGGCAGCAATAGTACCAGCAGTTATGCTCAGCAGCTGTAGCAGCAGCAACAGGTGCACGGCAGCGACGTTCCTGTGCAACTTCCTTCCGTCAGGTTCATATTCAATGTGGTGTAATTTTGCTTCACATCCCGCCCCCACCAAGCCAAGCACCCTTGTGTTATACGCACCACGCTGCGAACCGTTCGTCTACCACTTGACCTTTGTCCTCCGTCTGCAAAATCCATGGCACATATAAGCTATACGTAACACGTATGTATTGCAAGCCAGTAAGAACGGGCATCACCGTGCGACGCAACAGCTGTTGCTGTGACGAAAGCGTAGTGCAGCTTGCCAATCCCCTTTCACCGCAGGGAGTGTCCCAACATACACTACACAAGTAACAAGGACTGATCAACGCACGATGATAGTCTGCAGCGATCCCTAGGCACGCACCGAGCAGGGGCACAGCAACATGGAGCTGGGGCTTGTAGGCCTGCACCCTGTGGGACCCCTCACAGCCGTGCTTGTTGCTTTTGCTGCCATACTGCTGAGCATCGGCTTGATCCTTCTCAGAGTCGTCAGGAGCTTGCCAAAGCTTGAGAAGGTGAGCAGTCAGCCCACACCTGTTGCAAGTGCTGTTCTTGCTGTACTGCTGCCATCAATCATTTGACAAATTGCAACAACTGCCTTGTTGCCCCGTTGGCACACAAACTGCTGCTGTTGCATGCTGCAGGGCACTGTAGCGTTCTTCCACCCACATGCAGATGGCGGGGGAGGAGGGGAGCGCGTGCTATGGTACGCATAATTGCTTGCAGGAACAGTCAGCAGGCATCCAGCAATGGATATAGCCAGCATGCGCGCCGCTGTGCAGGACAGCTGGCACTTTCCTTGCAGCACGAAGTACCTTGTTGGAGCAGCAGTAAGCAACAGCAGATCCAGCAGGAGGCACTCAACAACGTGTCAGAGGCGGCTGCATCAGTACTGGGACATCAACAGGATTCTTGCTCTGAGTGCTTGCGCTGCTCAACAGCAGCGTGCAATTGGTCAAACATCAGGTTTGACCTCCTGTGTTGTTGGTCCTGCAGGTGTGCCGTGGATGCGCTGCAGCATGCGCAGCCGCATCTGCGCATTGTGATATATGCACGCCATGGGGTGACAGCAGAGCAGCTGGTGCAGGATGCGAGCAGCAGATTCAACGTGAAGCTGCGGCGACCGATAGAGGTGGGTACCTAATCGGTGTGTACAGCCAAACACAACCATCTTGCCTTTGGATTGTATGCTGTGGGTAAGCCCTGAGCAGCAGCTGAGACATAAGCAACAGTAACACTGCATGAGTACCTTTGACAGCCAACGCGCGGCTCACTCTGACGCTGCTGGTACTCGCGCTGGTGCCTGACCTTTACTTGCGTTACGACCTGGTGCTGCCAGGTGCTGGGCTTGCGACGTGTGGAGCTCATAGCACCGGAGGCCTACCCACGCTTCACGCTGATTAGGCAGGCTTGGGGCTCGCTGCTGCTGGGGCTGGAAGCGCTGCGCTTGATGGTGCCTGAGGTGCGGCGCTGCGGCATT
>CADDIJ020000385.1:45517-93702 GCA_902809745.2 Tetradesmus lagerheimii | reverse complement strand
TGTCTCATGTCGGTCCCGCGTGCTCCTGCTTGCTGCAGTCTGGTGTGTACAGCGGTGCCTTGGTGCAATCATGCCAAACACCTATGGTAAGCAGCACCATTGTGCATCCCGCTTGCTGTTTGGACCATGCCTGCCTTCCCCTGTGCGTTTTGTGCCCTGTGCTTTGAGCACCCTGCTGCTTTTCGGGCTGCACTTCGCGCATGCTGCACTGCATGTACTTGTTGGTTTATGGGGAGGTAGGGGCTGCAAGATGCCTCTGGAGTTTTACTTTGGTTGCATCTTGTGGCTTGCTATCGGGTTCTCATGATATGTGAGCTGAAAGAGGGGCAAGTGACTCGCTCTAGGGCGATAGCTTGCCCACCCCTGTAACAGACCTCTCTCTCTCTCTGCCTCTCACACAGGGGCTGTTTTTCTGGGGTTCAGCCTCCTTTTGAGTGACAGTCTGAGCTGAGCTGTTCGCAGCATCCTTTTTCTAGCTGGTGTCCGTTGCGGCGTAGCCGCTTGAACACACCCTGTAACCCCTCTTCTTCTTCTTCACACTGTTTACACTAATCCTTTGTTGCCTTTGTTTAGCATCAACACTGCGTGTGCTGTGACTGACGGCTTTGCCTGCAAGGCCATATGTCAAGTTACACACACAGAGAGACTTTCTGGGGTGAGTCTCCTTGAGTGACAGCCTGTTTTGCTGAGTCATCTGCGACGTTCCAGATTTTCGGGTGTTCGTTGCAACGTAGTTGCCTGTGCACACCGTGTAACCCCTCTTCTTGTGGCACAACACACCTCAGAGTGACAGCCCGAGCTGAGCTGCTTGCAGCTTCCTATTTTACAAGGTGTCTGTGGTGGCGTATGCAGCATGAACACACCGTGTAACCCCTCTATCTATCTACCCACAGCAGCAACAGCTTAGTCCGGTAGCAGGGCAGCACAGACGATCGGTAGCAGCTTCGACACGCTAGAAGTCAGCCTGTCAGCTGGTCCAAAACAGCAGGCAGCCCTGGCCCTCGCACCAGGCGAGCAGCACCAGTCTGACGTGTACAACCGTTGGTGCCTCTTCCAGGCGCCACCTTTATCGCCTGGACTGCTGGTCTATATTGGCTGGATGTGTGGATTATCTCGCGGGGGCTCTATGCGGTTCTGCGCCTCGGCAGGTCTGGTGTCGGAGCAGCATCGAAGGTTCGCAAGCCCCTGCTGGATGGACGCCTCGCGGGGCGTGCAGCCAGTCTAGCTTCAGCAGCTTCCACAATTTGTGCCTGGTGTGCTGCAGCTGTGACAGCCGCTGGAGATAGCGCTCCGTGTGACAACAGCAGTAGCAGCAGCAGCAGCAGGCAGCAGGCAGGCCCTGCCAACAGCAGCACCCTGAGGGTGTGGCATCGCCCTGCCCTGCTCACAGGAACTACAGCAGCAGTATCGCCAGTCAGTGGCGGAGGGCACGACACAGCAACGGCAGCAGCAGCAACAGCAGGCGCAACAGCAGCAGCAGCAACAGCAGCAGCAACAGCAGCAGCAACAGCAGCAGCAGCAGCAGCAGCAGGCACGTCAGCAGCAACAGCAGCAGCAGCAGCAGCGTGTAACTGCTGCTACAGCAGCTGGAACGCCGTTGCTGCACGAGAGCCAGAACGGCTTTCGTCCCAAGCGCAGCTGTGCTGACCACCAGAGTGTGCTCAGTGAGGTGTTGGGTGGGAGGAAAGCTGAGGGGAAGGATTCTTATGTGCTGTTTGTTGACACCTATAAGGCTTTCCCAACAGTGTGGCTTGATGGGCTCTTTCAAAAGCTGTGGGACAAGGGTGTGCGTGGAAAGATGTTCGGTGTACTCTACAACTTGTATCAGGGTGCACGCCGTGTGGTGTCTCACGAAGGTCATGTCACTGAGAGCTTCACATGTGACCTTGGTTTGCATGAGGGCGATGTTATTTCCCCACACTGTACCTGTACTTCATTGATGATCTGCTGCATGAGGTGCATGCAAAGCACCCTGGAATCACCCTTATGGGCCCTTGTGACGAACCTGCTGGTCAGGTTGTGGCAGCCATGCAGGCTGATGACTTTGTTGCTGTGTGCGGATCTCTGGCTGAGGTTCAGGCTGTGGCTGCAACGGTTTATGAATACAGTTGTAAGTGGCGGTTCAAGCTGAATAGCTTGAAGTCTGCTGTCATGCATGTCTCACCAGCTAGACAGCCAAGCCAGTTGGCTGATTCTGGCATCGTTTGGAACGGTGTGCCTGTGCCTGTTGTATCAGAGTACTGCTACCTTGGCCTGTGGTTCAACAATGCCTGCAACTGGAATACGCACTTTGAGAAGATGTTGGCAAAGTGCATCGTGTGAAGGGTGGGCTCATGCCAGTCTGGAAGAGCCGGCTCATCAGCGTGGAAGTAAAGCGTATCATTCTGCTTACATGCGTTCGCCCGATTGTTGAATATGGCAGCGAGGTCTGGTTTCCGTCAACTGGAAGGCAACTGCAACAGATTGACAAAGTGCAGACTGACATCATCAAGTGCTCAATGCGTTGTGGCAAGGAGCGCCCTTGCACTTCACTTGTTCTGGCTGAATGGGTTGTGAAGCCATTGCACATGTGGCTTCATCAGAGGGCGATGGAGTATTACTTTAGGGTTCAGCGTATGCAGAACTCTCGGTTGCCACATCAGGTGTTTTCAGCTGAGTGGAAGCGCCCTAGTGGTGCTGTTGCGGTGACACCTTGGCATAAGTATGTGCAGAGTTTGCTTTGCAAGTATGGTGTGAATGTTGAGGCGGCGGCTGATCGAGCTAATGCGTGCAAGAATCACATCAACCGTCAGGTCAGGAAGCTGCATGCAGACAGAATTGTTTGTGAATCACTGCAGCACTCTACTTTGAGCCGTTACATCACGCATGTGCACCCTACACATGCTGATACCATGCGTTTTAAAAGGGCCAGGCCCTTTTTGTGTTCTGGTGCGCCAACGCGTGGTATTGAGTTGCTGATGCGTGTTCGAATGGGCTGTCTTTGCGTGCATGAGCGTACCAGTCGTTATGGTGGCGGCAGAGCTGATTCTAACACAGCATGTCCTGCTTGTGGTCAGGGTGTTGAGTCTTTGTCACATCTGATGTTTGATTGTCCCGCTACTTCTGCTCAGAGGGATACTATGCTTGATGAAATTCGGTCTGTTTTGCGTGATGTTGCTGGCGGCGCTGAAAAATTGCGCAATGTGTTGTCGTTGACTGATGCATCCACCAAGTTTTTGCGTTTTGTTTCTGATGATATTTGGGGTAGTAGGGGGGGTGTGCCGAGTGATATCTAGGAGCATTGCTGAGTATCTTGTCCAAGCTTGGGATGTGCGTAATATTTGCAAACACAATGGAGCAGTGCTCCCTCTTTCTTCCGCTCCTGAGGGGCGCGGGGCCGATGGCGTTGATGCTATGGCTTAATGGGTAACATGATGATGATGATGAGCAGCAGTATCGCCGCTACTGACCAGCAGGCGGATGGGCTGGGTTTAGGGTGGCCTGCGCCAGAAGGCAGGTGCTGTCTAGTGGTGGTACCTGGTCCCTTTGTGTTGTGCAGCAACTTGCTGGCAGCTCCTGGAGTGCATGGATGACCTGTGCAACTGCATTGCATGCCTTGCTTTGGTTGTCCAACTGATTACACCCATATTTCAGCGTAAATCATGTCTGCCTTTGGGTGGAACAGTGATTTGTGAGCTCAGCCTGCTCGTTGTGCAGAAAGTGCATAGTGGCCCATGGTGGCCGGGCACTAGTGCTGACACAGTACTGTGCTCTTTCTGCACGGCTTGCCGTCCCTGACACTGATGGCAGCACTTGTTTAGATCCTTTTCAATTCTCCATCTGGAGGTAGATTGGGGGAGTATTGCGTGGAGTAAGGAAGGCGGCCGTGCATGCATGGCCAAATGCCAAAACTTACACACATGAGGCCATTTCTCCAGGGGTTGGGCCTCTTCGAGGGCCGACCCGTGCTGAGCTCTATGCTGAACCCTATTTTACCAGGTGTCTGTGGTGGCGTATGCCGCATGAACACACCATGTAACCCCTCTATCTATCTAGCAACAGCAGATGTAATAAACAGTCTGTGCGGAAACGCTGCTGCTGCTTCTCAAATGCAACCCGTGTCAGCCAGTGGGTGTGTTGGGTGGATGCACACCGTCGGGTGGGTGTCCATTTGCCGCACCTTTGGGGTGGCAAACCCCAGCAGTGCCTTGGTGGTGCTGGGATTGCTTGTCGCCTTGTGTTGTCAATTAGTAGCAGAGGTCCATGGTCGTGTTGATCATCATGTTGCTCAATGTCCCCGACTCTTGATGCAGGAGCACCCATGTGTTCAGTACCTGCATGTTGCTGACATGTCTACATGCCTTGCTTTCAGACACCTGACGTTGACACTGTTTTTTCCGTCATGCCAGTCTATCTCTGCGCAGAGTTCATGTTATTGGGTGGGGGAAGCTGCTTTTTGCCTCTCTGGGGCTTTTTGTGGTTTACTCCCGTGTGCCGTGCTCTGCGGTCCTAAAAGTGTCTCTGGACGCACCCGGTAACTTCCATCAATCAATCTATGGCGCGTCTGTAGTTGCCTGTGCACACCATGTAACCCCTCTTCTTCTTCCAGGCGCGTCCTGCTTATACACACTGTTCTGCTGCTGCAGTACTTATGTCGTCAACAGCAGGATAACAGTGCTACCCCTCTGTTGATTCTGAATTCTCCAGATAACAGGGAGCACAGCAGCACAGTGTGAGAACCGCAGTAGCATCTGAGTTGGTGTCACAGCAGATCCAGGTTGGGAGTGCAGCGGCGCGCCTCACTACTGACAACACCCCATTTCTCAGGATCTGAAGAATCCTGATCCTGACCATGCCTGCACACGCCTAAATATAACCGCTGGAAATGTACAGGACTGTCACCGCGAGCACCACAACATCGCCACAGCAGGTAAGGTAGACAATGCCAGATCACTTACGCCGGGGATGATCGCAGCATGTAGCTCCAGCTTGAATGTGGAGGCACATGCCGCCAGCCTCACCAACGCTGGGCCAGGATTGCAATATTTGCCCAGAGATTTCTAAATTTTTTTACCAAATAACATAGCAAGCCTCTTCGGCACACAACGCAACAAAGCACCGAACACAACGGCTCCCACTCACGTCTGGGTTGAGTCGCAGCAGCTTCAGGTTGAGTGTGGTAACTGCAGAACTTGGCTGTAAACATCCTAAGACACTGTACTCTCCAAGCAACACAGCTATCCTCGAGCACACGACGCAGCAAAGCACCATACAGAAACCCCTTGCTGACTCACATCTGGGTTGAGCCGCAGCAGCTCCAGGTTGAGTGCGGTGGCGAAGGTGACCCAGCAGAGGTAGGGCGCCATCAGCGGCCACACCACAGCGGGCCTCTCCTTGGCCATCTTCACGCTCGCGGCAGTCGCCACTCCCAGCAGCGCTGCAGTGCAGGCAGAGCAATGCAAACGCGACATGAGACAATACTGTATATGCAAACACATTCCTCGGCCATGCTCACGCTGGCCGCAGTCGCCACACTCAGCAGCGCTGCAATGCAGGGAGAGAAGGAGGCAGGGCTGTTGACCATACAGTTGATCAAACGCACAGCAGATTGAAGAGATGTATGACCCTTGACCACACCCAGCAGCGCTGCAATGCAACATGAGACAATACAGCATCTGGATGAATCAGATGATGAATCAGATGAATCATTGGCCTTGGCCATCTTCACGCTTGCCGCAGTCGCCACACCCAGCAGCGCTGCAGGAGCAAGTAAAGGCAGATACAACACGAGGCAACTGTTGCTGTTGCTGCCTTTGTTGTCGGTGTCTGCTGCTGCTGCTGCTGTCTGCTGCTAGTGCCAATAACCACCGACGATTACCGCGCATGCTGCTTGTCATGCTTGGAGATGCTCTGATATTGCTGCTGCTGCTACTGCCAGAGCTGACAAACACTCTCGAATACGTCCAGTGCATGTTGTGTTGAACGCTGAAGGTTCAGCTGCTGCTGCTTCATGTGTATCTTGCTGCAGCCTGTTTGCCCAAGTTCTCCAAAGGAACGTGTGCTGGGCAAGCTGCTAGACACGGCGTTCGCCGCTGCTCTGCGGCGACATGTATTGTGTTCTTGCTGTTGTTCATTCAGGTTGTACACCGCGGCCACATCCAGAGCACGCATTCGTTGCAGCCGCTCGAGCTGCACTACTGTGCACTGACGCTGCTGCTGCTGCTGCCGCGCGCACTCACCCACGCTGTCCACCAGGGCGACATCCAGAGCAACGCTCAACAAGGCAAAGCCTTGAAATAAACCAATGCTCCTTTTGCAAAGTGCTGCTGCTGCTGCCCACACTCACCCACGCTGTCCACCAGGGCCACATCCAGCGCATGCTGCTTGAAGAAGAGAGGCGTCCAGGCCAGGTTGAGCGCCAGCTGCGCTGCGTACAGCGTGAGCGGCACGGCACGCTTGTCCTCTGCACAACACCACAACACAGCACAACACAGCGACAGTTGTGTTGTGAGACGCATCAGCGCAGGCATGTGGTGTTTGATGTGTGTGTAAACACAGTCAAAATCAGCACAGAGAGTGACTGCCACGGCATACATATTACTGCTGTTTACCACTTGCCGCCACCCACGCTTCTGCAGCTGAGGCCACAGCTACCAGTAGCAGCACTCAATGCTGCTGCATGGCGCTGCTGGTGCAACTGGCGTAATTAAGACTGTCTGTCTACCTGCCTGTGATGATTACCATAGACAGGCAGACAGACAGTCTTGACTCAGGCCAGATGCAAACAGCAGTGCCACACACAGCAGCAGCAGCAGGTGTTTCACACTTCTACTGTTTGTACCGGTACCTGGAACATGTCAGCCAACGTCACTCATGCTGTAGGCCCTACTGCTTCAGCATGAAACCAGTTGCACGTCTGCAGTATCAGTGCATGCACACTGCTGCTGCTGCTGCCAGCTCTACACACAGCATTTTCTGTCTGCTGTCATACCCCAACCACCCAGCGTTGCCACTCACTCTGCTTCAGCACGAACCAGCTACACGTCTGCAGTAACACTGCATGCACACTGCTGCTGCTGCTGCCAGCTGTACACACGGCACCTTCTGTCTGCTGCTGGCATTTTCAAAACATGCACTCAGCAGCCTAGCGCTGCCACTCACTCTGCTTGAGCACGAACCAGCTGGCCACGCCCATGCTGGTGTAGAAGACAGACCAGGCTGGGCCAAACAGCCAGTTCTGCGTGGCAGCAGCAACACCACATACTGAGCGACACAGCAGGCAGTTCGTGGGGCGCATTATATGATTGCTACGCATGCTTCCGCATAGCCACACGGCGCAGTTCGGCGTTGTGAACGCTGCAACAGCGCAGTTCTGGCTGGCAGAAAGCTGCATCTCAGGTCATCCTGGCAGGTGTGCGCGCTGGCCACAACTACAGACGCTTGCACCCAACGTGCCGCACAACAGCAGTTGAGTGTGTGTTTGTTGCTGGGGGAAGGATACTGCTCATGTGATGTCACTGCTGCAGTAGCTCAGGCTGGTGCTGTGAGCTGCACGCGCTCACAGGAGGGTTCCAGCTGGGCTTCTTCAGGCCAGCATACCTGCAAGCATGCACACCTAATGCTGAGTATGTGTTCACGCGCGCATCAAGTCAACGCATACAAGCAAGGATGGTGCTGTGGCTGATGCACTGCGGTTGCTACTGCACTGCAGACAGTGGGTAGCGCTGTTGCTACGTATCGTGCAGCAGCTGTTGCATAATCAAAGCGATACATGCGACTACACTAACGCGCGCATACTCCGAAGTGCTGCTTGCGAGGACAGGCTATGTGCCTGAGGAGAGCGTCGAGTGAGTGCAGCACGAACGCACCAGCCCTTGATCTCGCTCTGCGTGAGCAGGCCAACGGCAAAGCCACTGCCCAGGGGCAGAGCAACAGCGCCCATCTGCAGCCAAAACGTAGAAAACAGGAGTCAGGGCGAGCCCGCCCCTAATCGTTGGCGTTGCTCCTCACGGCTACTGACGACACCAACACATGCTGCCAAGCTCCTTGAACTAGTTCGTTGCTCAATAGATCGCCTGATCAGCCACTCACGAGTGAAAGTGCTGCTCCCATGTTGGCTCCAAATGATCACGCTGATTCAAGATCAAGAGGTATCGATAAAACGTTGGTATACTTGGTAGATGTCGCAGCGAGGCGTTTATCTTGCGTGGCCGGGTTCCTCACCAAACCCTGGCACTTGCTGACCTACCCCTAACCTGCAACTCCCTTTACCTCCAACACGGTGGCACACGCACCTGCTTCTTGCTGTTGTATACTTGCTGCTGTTGACCTGACCAACTGTCAAAGTACACTGTTTGACACCATCTACAGCTGTGCCAGCACTGCCAGTCCACGAGCTCGTGTGGCACCGGCATGCACACATCAGGTTGAGTCAACTGTTAACCGTCACCTGTGTTGTACACCAACTTCCCTACAATCATGTGGCACACAGAATAACAGTGCCGCGTCCTGTTTACCAACATCCATCTCAGGCTGAAAGTCATGCCTACCGCAAACCAACGCACGGCGCCTCAGCGTCAGCCAGCATGATGCCAGCCGCTGGCTGAGTCAGCAGTACAGGCTGTACAGTATGGTAACATCCACATGAATACAGCCTGCTACACCTGCAGTGAACACCAATGCTCCACGTCAACACCTGCCACCTTCTTTCGTGCTGATCCTGGTGCTCGCCACCTCCTGCATGATGAACCCTGCTTCGCAGCGCTGCCCTGGTCGTGCACTTGCACTTGCTGCTCCTCCAGCCTGAGCTAGCCCTTCTTCTGCTGCTGATGCTGCAACCGCTGCTGCTGGCTCTTCACTCTCATCAGAGTTGGCTAGCACCTGCACAAACCTGCCTGCTGCAGCACCCTTCTTGCCCTGCTGCTTCTGCGGCATCACAAGACTGGTCAGAACACCCTGCTCGCCTGACTTGCTCGTGCTGTAATCGCTTGCCGCTGCCGCTGCTGCTGGAGTCTTGATCTCCCGCGCAAGTGCAGCTGCAAACGCTTTGTGTGATCCAGGCGCTGCTGCAACTCGGGAGTTGAGACTCTGGGTGCGTTGTGAGCCAGGAGCAGCTGCTTTTAGTGTTGGCTCAGCGCCCATGATGCTGCTGCCAACAGCGGCAGCAAACTGCTGCAGCAGCTGCCTGAGCGGATCTGCTGCAGCTTGACCAGTACCCACGCTGCCAGCCGCTATGTTGAGACCTGCTGGGTTCTGAGCATTGCTGCTGCTGCTGCTGGCTGGGAATTGCTGTCCTAGCTGAGCTGTTATGGGTGATGTTTGACCATTAACTGGCTTGCCAGCAGCACCCGTTGCGCTGACGCCTGGCTGTGCATCGCCTGGCCGCTGCTGGTACTGCTGCTGCTGCTTGATGGCTGCCGCCAGGCGTGCAGCTGCGGCTGCATCTGCTGCTGTGGCAGCATACTGCTCAGCCGCCTCTGCTGCTGTGATGGCCTGCGCCAGGTTGCACTGGGCACGCAGTGCAGTGGCCAGCCTGCAGACAGTCACACAGAGTTGTTGTTGTTGGCTGCAGTGTGGCAGCGTTTTGCAAATGAAGTTCTACTACAGCTATGTACCTGGCCATGTGCAGTGCGCAATCTCAGCCATGCGCTAAGTTTATCCAGCTCTGAAAGTACTACACGCATGCAGCCAGGCATCCCACCTGTAGTGCGCCTTGGCATGTCGTGGCACCAGCTGCAGTGCTGCCCTGCAGTCCAGCACTGCTGCCTCCAGCTGCTTGGCAAGGCTGCCAGGGCTGCCGTCCAGCACCATGCCATCTAGACTGCCACCCAACTCCACCCAGCTACTGCTGCTGCTGCTGCTGCCAGTATCTGTGTCATGACTGCTGCTGCTGCTGCTGCTGTTGCTGTCATCAGCAGATGTGTTGGTCGCATTCACTGGCTCTAATTCAGTGATAAGCTTCTTGGTGCGGTTGCTGCCACTGCTGCTGGGGGCAGCGTTTGCGGCAGCCGCTGCTGCTGCCTGCAGCTCCCACACCCGCTCCAGGTATGCTGCTGCTCTGTTGGTGTGGTACACTGCCCTCCTGGGAGCTTCGCCCAGCAGCGCCTGAGCGGGAACCGGCACGTCCAGCGCAGCACTGCATGCACAGCAGCGGGTGGAGCCTAGTCATCACCATACAACCCATATGTACAACTGGCGCATCTGTGCAGAATGTGCAACAGGCGCATCTGCCATGTCTGCCTATATGCAGTCAAAATCCCAGATGGGGGGATACCCAAAGTGCTAGACATGCCCTCTGTGCCTGAGTTGCAGTTGCGATCCGTCTACGCGCTCAGGTGCCAATCAAGGATGCCACTGCCATCAAGCCTCAAACCCTGCCACCAACACGTTGCTGCTGCCCACCTGTACATGCGGATGGCTGCGGCCCAGTCCTTAGCCTTGAAGGCGTCATTGCCTGCGGCCTTGAGCCGCGCAGCCTCGCTGCCAGCACCACTGTTGATCTGCAGCAACAGCACGCCGGCCATCCCGTTCGCAGGTAATGCGTGCCATCCCCCACTTTTGCTGCACATTGACACAAGGAGGCAGCACTGCTTGGCGGCAGCTGAGTTCTGTGTAGGCATGACTGCAGCCCAGCCATATGCATGCTGTCTGTCTGTCCACTGACCATACGCACTCGCTCAGTGCATCCATGCTTGGCAATGCATGCTGCGCATTGTAGGATGACCATTACAACATTGCTTGTCACATCTCAAAGTAACCACAACACATGAAGCGGGGCCAGCCTGCAGTCGGGCTCACCTGTGTTCTGTCTGCCACCACTCTGAGCTCCACAGCAGGCTCAAACCCTACACCAACACGCCCAGCATCACCTTCCATCTCACTGCAAGCAGCACTGCCAGCAGGTGCTTTACGTCCAGCAGCAGCAGCAGCAGCAGCAGCAGCAGCAGCGGCAGCAGCAGCAGCAGGTGCGGGCCCTGCTGCTCCAAAGTCCTGCAGCAGTGCTGCTGCCAGCTGCCGCTCCTCGCTGCTTGCTGTGCTGCGAGTGGACCAGGCTGACAGCCCTGACAGCAGGCCAGGGCTCAACTGCAGCACACCGCCCTGCAATTGAACGCATGCCACAGCAACAGCAGCAAGCACATCAGCAAGCAGCAGTGTGTGCTGTGCTGCGTGATGGTCACACCTGAGAGCAGCCCAAGTGCAGCTGTAGCACCGCATGCTGCAAGCAGGACAACAGACCCTTGAGCAACGCACAATTTGCATATAGCATGCCTGTCTATATAGTCAGGCATGCTCTACACATATGTCAGTGTCTGGCAGCACTCTAAACCACCAAAACAACCAAGATGCAAGCCGTACCTTGGACCAGGCTCTGAGCCATGACAGGTAGAACGCCAGCAGCTGCAGCGCCTGCTGTCCTGAGCCGGGCCATGCGTCAGGGCTGAGTGCCAGCAGCCGCTGCAGCAGCGGGCCCTCGTGCAGCTGCAGCAGCTGCAGCCACAGCTGTGCATCAGCACTCTGGGAGGGATGGGCACCTGCAGAAGCTGGCGACGCGCCTGCTGCTGCTTGCTGTACAGTGCTGGCAGTGCTGGTGATGCCTGCAGCAGAGTCATTGCTGCTTCCAAGCTGCTGCGTGCTGCTGCTGCCTGCATCTGATGCACCACAGTGTGGATCCTGCTGCTGCTGCTGCTGCTGCTGCTGCTGCTGCTCTTGGCTGCTGCTGATGTTGTGGCCTGGCAGGCTATGCCAGTCGTACATGTCTGGGTGTGTGGCCAGCAGCAGCAGCTGCAGGGCCTGGCTGGCCAGCAGGCGGTTGGGGTGGCCCAGCAAGCTCACAAGGCTCCTGCAAGCACAAGAACCAATTGTTTATTGGGACTTGCAAGTCCCACACACAGGTGAATGGTAGTGCTCCAGACGCTTGGTCTGAGCATGCTTGCAGATGGTATCAGCTAGAAACTCTAGAAGCAGCCAAGATACCTGTTTGCTGAGCTGGCATCTTGATTATACCTGTTTGCTGAGCTGGCATCACAATTATACGTGTTTGCTGAGCTGGCATCTAGAGGCAGTTGGTGGCAGCACTGCCAATAAAGGAACTCACGCCAGGCCGCCTGCCTCAATGAAGGGCCGCACACGCTGCCAGCTGCGGCCATGCACCAGGAACAGGTGCCCCAGCACAGCTGCCTGGGCCTGCGGCAGCAGCACATTCAATTGCTGGAAGCAACATCAGCATGACGCTAGACCAACAGGGAACAACATGGGTGGGAAAAGGGCACTGCGTGCTTCCAGCGGGCGCAGCCAAAACAGAAAACCACTGCAAACTGCTAGACAATGAACAAGCGCTGCTGCCTGACTGGGTGGCATGCATCGTGTTCAGCATGATGCCGTGCTTTCCTGCAAGGTCCGCGCATGATGCCGTGCTTTCCTGCAAGGTCTGCAGGTTGCGCTGGAGACACTACAAGGCTGCAGTCCCCCGCAGGTGCGGCTGGGGCGCGCCTTGCTTGATTGCACATGCACCATTGGCTCACAAGCATGTATGATTAAAGCACCAGCCAACCAGCATAAGCCATTTGCTCATGTAGCCGGTTGCTGCGACTCGCACTGAGTGGCGCACCTTGTTTGCTGCACTGGTGTTCAGGTCTGTCGGGTTTGCAGGATCACCAGCCAGCAGCTGCGGGTACAGAGCCATGTCTGCTGGCTCGGGGAAGAACAGCAGCTGGCGCACCTGCACGATCGTCAACTGTGTCACTTTGACTGTGACCCACATGACCGTACACCTGTTGGCAGTGCTGAGTCAGCAAGCATGCTGCGAGTGTTGTGGTGAGATGTGGCACACCGCAACGCCATGCACTGCATGTGCAAACTTCGTGTACTTTGGCTGGTTGGGTGCTTTTCAGAGGCCGCAGCATGCAGCATGTGCACATGCAGCATGTTATGCCAGCCTGGAAGCGGCGGGAAATCAAGCAGTTGCTGCTGTGCGTGCATGCACAGCATGCTGACGTGTGTAACCGCGTTCTTGCGCTGCATTGTTTCTGTTTGCTGTCCAAAATACTCACCTGCCCATCTGTGAGTTGCTGTTCTAGGACAGCACTGAACAGTGCAGCAGGTGGCTGCTTCAACCTCCTCTGCAGGGCTGGCATCATGGTCTGCAGACTTTCAGAATGTGCTACAGCCCAAACACAGGTGAAGAAAGCCTTGACAGCATCTCGATTGAGTTCAGCCACGACACTGAGTTCTTCTGCGTCCATTGCAACTGTTGGGGCAACAAGTGCGATGTTTGCACGCAAACGGACGTGTAAACGACGTAAGGGGCTGATGTGGAGATCAAAGCAAAGCTCATCACCACAGCGTTCACGACGTGTGTTCAACCATGTCATGTGACGGAAGTCAAGGTGCATCCTCATCCTCCTGACAGGTGTCCAGAACAGTCTCATACGTATGCAGTGACGTTCAATCACATATATGCACCCACAGACGTCCTGTCACTGGAACCCTCTATCGTGCCGCTCGCTTGCACTCCTGCTGGCTGCCCGATCTGAGCTGTTTACGTTTCCTGCCCTTCAAAATCTCATTTAAGAAGGGTTCAATAGGCACAGGGTTCAACAGGCACAGGAGTGCCTTGCACTCAGATGCATTCGGCAGCAGCATTCAGCAGCAGCCGATGCAGCAGTCGCCAGCTGCCTGCACAGAGGGTAAGCAGATCAGAGCATACCCCGCATATTGCATCTTCTTGGTTGTCTGTTGGATTCGTACCCTCCATGCATGACATATGCTGCACAACCGCCTGTGCGTCAGCAGCACTAGCCTGGCCACACATGATGCATGCACTCTGTTTGCTTGCAGGGTCAAGCCAGGCAACAGCAGGTTCAGCCGCCTGCAGCATCAAGCATAGCATGCAGAGCTGCACTCAGATGTAGCAGTGCGCAGCAGCCTTGCATGCAGCAGCAGCTGCTGCTGGGACTGCAGCAGCAGCAGCAGCAGCAGCAGCAGCAGCGCCCCTGGAGGCAGCAGCAGCAGCAGCGCTGGGTGTGCAGAGCTGCCAGCAATGAGCTGTGGACACCTGGCACAGGTATGTTGTGCTGGTCACGGCAGTCATCCACATCCCAGTGTAGCGTTGGAGGGCAGGAAGCACCAAGACTGGTCAAGCGATTTGCTTGCATGCATGTCTGTAAAGCGATGGGTGCCAGTTTGTTGTGCCTTAATCTTGCATCTGTCATGCTGCTCTGTGCTCTCGTTGCCTTGTGCTGATCTTTGTGCTTCATTCAAAATATGAGGCCTTTTCTTTAGCAGAGCAGCAGCTGCCGGGCCGCAAAAATGTGCTGAACCTCTGTCCTGATACGTCGGACTGTGTTTGACAGTTTAGGACCCTTGATGCAACAGCGCACACAGCAGGCTTGCAGGCAGCAGCACCAACCAAACCAAGCCGTGCCGCGACACTCACCGGCTTCTGCCCCTGCTTTCTTTCCCCCTTTCTCACCCAAACGCATCACTGTTACGCAACAGACGAGGCCTTGTCATCAGCCGCGCAGAAGCTGCGAGGCCTCATTGATGTGCTGCCAGAGCTGCCCGACGAAGTGCAGGGTGCGCTAGCGATGAGGGTGCCCGGCCTGCTGGACCTTGAACCACAGGAGGTGCGGGTGCGGCTGCAAACCCTGGCCGAAATCCTGGGGCTGGAGTTGGAGCCGACTGCGCGGCTAGTAGGCAAGGTGAGGGGGCTGGCTGCAGCTGGACTTGTTATGCTGTGGATAGAAATAGAATGTCATCACATTGCGGCTGCTGCTTTGCACACAGCTGTGCCATGCAGCCAACGCTTCTGTAAAACCGGTCACCAGCAACAGCAGCATGTTATGAGTCTCTCACTGAGCAACACCCATGAGATGACTCTCTCCCGCCATCTCTGCTGTGCCTTGCAGGTGCCGCTGCTGTGGAACCGCTCACTAGAAGCAGCAGCAGTAGCTGTTGTTGCATGCAATTACTGGCGTTTCTGAGCGATAGACATGAGATGATCCTCCCGCCATGTGCTATTATTTGCTGCTGTACTGCGCAGGTGCCGCTGCTGTGGAACCGCTCGCCAGAAGCAGCAGCAGCAGCAGCAACAAAGCACACATTGCATGAGATGAATGTGCGCATGAGATGATTTTCTTTGCTGTGCTGCTGCTGTACGTTGCAGGTGCCGCTGCTGTGGAACCGCTCGCCAGAAGCAGCAGCAGCCAAGCTGAACGGCATTGCCAAGGAGCTTGGCGTAGAAGGGGCGGCAGCAGCGGCGCTGCTGATGGGTGCTCCTGCGCTTGCGTCCATCAACATGCCTGGCGTCGTGAGGGATAGGGTGGAGGCGGTCTCTGATGCACTGGGCGTCAGCACAGCACAGGTGAGGGGAGCTGCTGTCGCTGTTGTTGCTGCAATCAATCAGCCATGGAACCAGCATGTTTTCTAGCAAGCAGGGGTCGCCCGTAGAGGAGGTCCACTCTCAAACTACCACAGGTGGGGTTCAACCACATCGTCCAGACGGCTGACGAGCAAGAGCCAGTCTGGCAGTAGTACTGCCAAAATAAAGGGTCGTTGCTGCAGCTGACAAGCAGCTGTGCTAGACATGTTGGAGGTTGTCAGATGCATCAAGTGTGAGCAGCGCACGTAGATGCACCATAGCATCAAATGCACGTCGGATTACTGCCACGGCATGAATAAGAAGTGTGAATGCACCTTTGCTCACAGAAAAGCCACTTCAAGCTGTAAACATTGGGCATTCGCACACCTAACTGCCATATGCTTGCCGCGCTGCGCCCAGCGCGTGTTGACCAGCGTACGCTTTCATGACGCGGCGTCTGCACACCCACATTCTCTGTGCTGTCGCAGGCTGCCGTCATGCTGGGCCGCCAGTCCATGCTGTGGGTGGTGGCGCGCGGTGACGTGCGCAGTGCCGTGCCTGCTGTTGCAACCGGCCTGGGCCTGTCCAAGGATGAGGCCAGCCAGCTTGTGGAGCGCATGCCTGTGCTGCTGGCCTGCGAGGCAGCCTGGCTCAAGCTGAAGTAAGTGTTGCCCTTGGCATGTTTGATCGAGGGTCCAGTGGGCGGCAGTTGACAGATGTGCCTGCAGGGTCGATGAAAACTGAAATACACCAACCAGGTATCCATCAGCAAGTACAGCAACTTGCAGCGGGTGCTGCACACAGCTGTCTTGTACATATGCTTGGACTCAAGTTGGCAGGTTTGCCATCACGTTTGCTGGAGAAACTATGCTGCGCTACATACATGGCTAGCTATCCTGAGCGTGATGTGGTTCGCTCATCTCTGTTGCCGCTGCTGCTGCTGCTGCTGCTGCTGCTGCAGTGTGTCAGAGCTGTCGTCCAGCTCAGGCCTGCCCCGCCAAGCACTGCTGGAGCTGCTGGCAAAGTGAGTGAACGACCAGCTTCAATATGCTTTGTATTTAGTTGATGGGTAGTCTGCTAAGCACTGCTGGACCTGCTGGCAAAGTGAGTGGACGATCGGACAGCGCACCAGCTGCTGTGTTTTTAGTATTCAGTTCATGCGCGGTCTGCTAAGCACTGCTGTAGCTGCTGGCAAAGTGAGTGCATGACCGAACAGCGGCACCAGCTGCTGTAGGTTTTGCATTCATTTGATGGGTGGTCTGCCAAGCCCTGCTGGAGCTGCTGGCAAAGTGAAGCAAATGACTGGCTGCACCAGCTGCTGTAGGTTTTGTGTTCGGTTTTCTGGCTGCACTGCTGTGGGCACCACTTTTTTCAGTCTCCTGGTGCCAATGACTGTCATCTTGTTACATTGCCTGTCACATGTTTGTTGCGCCCGCAGGTACCCCGCTCTATCAAGCCTTGAGGCGTCTGGCCTGCTGCAAGGCGTGGAAGAGCTGGCTGGGCGGCTGGGATGCTGCATGTGTAGTCTGAACGCATCTGAACTGCTTCACTCCTCGTGGAGCTGGCTGCACTGCTATGAGTGCCACAAAGTGCAGCTCCCTTGCTCAAATGACGGTCATCTTGTCACATTGCCTGTCACGTGTTTGCCATACCCACAGGTACCCAGCGCTATCGAGCCTCGAGGCGCCTGGCCTGCTGCAGGGCTTGGAAGAGCTGGCTGGGCTGCTGGAGGTGACGCTGGGCGATGCACTTGCGCTGCTGCAGCAGCAGCCCACACTGCTGCTGGCAAAGGTGCGGCGCTGACGTGTTGTGCATCGTGTTTGGGGTCTCTGGCGCAGCTGTTGTTGCTGTGTAACTGACCTTGGGTCTGCAAGTCAGCTGCAGTTATCTAGCCTTTTTCCAGGCTCTTGCTGAATGCATGCGACTGCCATTTCTCTGCGCTGGCGCGGCAAACGAATCTCCATGTGCCCTCTTGGTTGCACCGCAGATCCCTGCAATCTTGGGCGCCATGGACGTGCTCACTGCCTCGCTGCGGCTGCCCTCCCCTTCTGCTGCGCTGCAGCTGCTTCGGCTGCCTCATGTCTTCCATATCACAATTTCCAACCCTTCGCTCAAATATAGTCCTGGAAACTAGCCCACCAAACAAGGTTGTTCAGCTTCGTCTTCAGCTCCGTCTTTGGTGAATCGCGTATCGTTTGAACGCTAATAAAAAATGTGCCCCGTGTGGTGCACTGCAGATCCCTGCAATGTTAGGCGCCATGGACGTGCTCACTGCCTCCCTGCGGCTGCTATCTCTAGCACTGCTGCACTGCAGCTGCTTTGGCTGCAGCTAACTCCCCATTTCGCCCTCTTGACTGCACACTGCAGATCCCTGCCATTTTAGGCGCCATGGACGTGCTCACCGCGTCGCTGCGGCTGCCCTCCCCTTCAGCTGCACTGGCGCTGCTGGTGGCGCAGCCGTCGCTGCTGTATGACATCACGCCTGCCAGCATGGCAGCACGGCTGGAGCAGCTGGGGGTGGTGCTAGCGTGTGGCCCAGAGGAGGCACGTGACGTGGCACTACAGCAGCCGGTGAGTCGAATTGGTGTCTGAAGGCAGTGTGCGCATATTGGTGCAATTTGCAGTCCCCCAAGTCGTGTGTGTTGCTGTTGTGTTGGGAGACATGTGTGCAACTTATTGGTTTTGCACACCCGTCCTGCCCTTGAACTAACGTTTCTTGCTGCGCCTGGAGCAGCTGGGGGTGCTGCTGGCATGCAGCCCAGAAGAAGCACGCGACGTGGCACTGCAGCAGCCGGTGAGCCGACACCTGCGAAAAGCTGTGCATACCTGGTGTGCAAGTATGCAGAAATGCAGTGAAGGACGACAATGACGCGTGTGTGTTGCTGTTGTGCTCAGATACATGTGTGCCATGTGTCTTCTTGTTTTGCACGCGCCTGCCAGCATGGCAGCACGGCTGGAGCAGCTGGAGGTGGTGCTGGCGTGTGGCCCAGAAGAAGCACGCGACGTGGCATTGCAGCAGCCGGTGAACCGACTGCTGAGCCTCCAAAGAAACTGTTTGTTAGCTATGGTGTGCCGGTATCGTGTGTGTCTTGCCGTTCTGTTGGGATCCACGTGTGCTGTCTGTCTTGTGGTGTTGCACGCCCTTCCTGGTCTTGAACAAACGTTTCTTGCTGTGGTTGGAGCAGCTGGGGGTGGTGCCGGCGTGTGGCCCAGAGGAGGCACGTGACGTGGCACTGCAGCAGCCGGTGAGCTCACTCGGTGCCAAAGGCTGTGCGTGTATCTTATGGGGTGTATGTATGTGGTGTGCAAGTATGCAGAGGTGCAGTCTGCCAAGCCGCTTGTGTTTTGCTGTTGTGTTTATACATGTGTGCCGCCTGTCTTTTTTGTTTTGCACACCCTTCCTGCTGTTTAGCACCGTTCCATGCTGCGGTGTGCAGGCGCTGCTGGTGGTGCCGCCAAACGTGCTGCAGACAGCACTCGCCTCTGCAAACCAGAAGCTGGGCCCCCACACAGCACTCGCCTCTGCAAACCAGAAGCTGGGCCCCCACACAGCAGCGTCTGCTGGTCAAAGCCATCACGTGCCTGCATCCAGTTCCACCCCTTGCAGCTACCAATCACCACACAGAGGCTCTGTCTTCTTTACTCGCCACCCATGCTGTGTGCTGCGTTGTGCAGGCGCTTCTGGTGGTGCCGCCAAGGTGCAGACGGCATTTGCGTCTGCCAGCCAACAGCTGTCACAGCTGGGCCGCCTTACGCAGGAGCTGCTATTCATCAAAGCCATCATGTACCTGCATTGACTTCCGCTTCCACCCTGTTGGCCCCACAACCCTGTCTGTTGTACTCACCACACATGCTGTTTGCCTTTACTCGCTACCCATGCTGTGTGCTGCATTGTGCAGGCGCTGCTGGTGGTGCCGCCGAGCGTGCTGCAGACAGCACTTGCGTCAGCCAGCCAGCAGCTGGCCCGCCCCCCTCCCCCCTCCCCCCACAGGAGCTGCTGCTCACCAAACCCATCACGTTCCTGCATTCACTTCTGTTTCCAATCTGCAGGCGCTGCTGTTGGTGCCGCCAAGCGTGCTGCAGACGGCGCTTGCGTCTGCCAGCCAGCAGCTGCCTCCCACCCCCACCCCTTAGAAACTGCTGATCAAAGCCATCATGTGCCTGCAATCACTTCCACTCCCCACCTGCAGCTGCTAATTCACACACCTCTGTCTGCTGATAATACACACATGCTGTCTGCTTTACTCACCACACAAATGCTGTGTGCTGCATTGTGCAGGCGCTGCTGGCGGTGCCGCCAAGCGTGCTGCAGACTGCGCTTGCGTCAGCCAGCCAGCAGCTTGGCCGTCCCACTCAGGAGCTGCTGCTCACCAAACCCATTATGTGCATGCAATCACTTCCACTGCCACTGTGTTACCTTTCTCCTCTGCGGTGTGCAGGCGCTGCTGGTGGTGCCGCCAAGCGTGCTGCAGACGGCGCTTGCGTCTGCCAGCCAGCAGCTGGGCCGCCCCACTCAGGAGCTGCTGCAGCTGCTGCTGGCTGAGCCGGGCGCGGTGCTTGGGCTGGGATACCTGGGTGGCAGCACGGGCGCAGCAGAAAGCTGGGCGCAGCGGCTGGGGCTTGACCAGCAGGTGAGGTTTATGCTTATGCGTATGCTTGTCGGCTGTTGGTGCTTGTTTCAGCAGATGGTGCTGGGGCTGGGCTACCTGGGCGGCAGCACGGGTGCTGCAGAGAGCTGGGCGCAGCGGCTGGGGCTGGATCAGCAGGTGGGCAGGGACTGTTCCTACAGCACTGGCCGTTATGCTTGCCAGGTGTTGTTTTGGTGCTTGTTTACAGCAGATGGTGCTGGGGCTGGGATACCTGGGAGGCAGCACGGGCGCTGCAGAAAGCTGGGCGCAGCGGCTAGGGCTTGACCAGCAGGTGAGCAAGGTTGGCTATCACCTGTTCTCGTAGGCATTCACCTGATTTGGCGCCAAACTATCCCGGAGGCCGGCCCACCTGCGCTGCTCCTGGCTGACGGCTGCCGCACAGCAAAGCGCTGCTGGGCCTTTATCTGCTCCACTGGCTCCCGCTTAGAGCCGTGGAGTTATAAGCCCGCACAACAAACACTTTCTTTGTCATGTGACATGTTTCAAAATCATTACATAACAATTTGTAACTTGACACGCGAGCGCACATGCGTCGCGCTGCAGTGTGCTTGATGCCACCTGGCCACTCACTCCATCAGCCGTTGAGCTTTGCAGCTTGCTCAAAGCAAACTCATCATGCTTCCTGCCTTACGCTTCCTCCCTGCTGCTGTCGTATTCCCCTCACAGGCTGTCAGTGTGCTGATCGCCACCCACCCTGCGCTGCTGGAAATGAGCCCCAACACCCTCAAAGCGCGCATGGAGTCCCTGGCAGCGCTGTTTGACGTGCCCGCAGCAGCAGCGGCGCAGCTGCTGTTGCGGCACCCCGGCTTGGCCGCCATCCCTCCTAATGTCACCATTACACGCGCCAAGGGTCTCAGCATGGCACTGCGCTGCAGCATGGCTAGGGCCGGAGAACTTATCGCAAAGGTGTGTACAACTACAACATTGTTGGTTGGCTGCCGGCTGCTGTACTTGCAGTTCCTTGCAACAATCAGCATCGTGCATGATTTGCAGGACAGCAGCCAGGCACATGCATTGGCTGTCGCCAGCGGCTACTCAGCCGGCCTTTCTACTTCGGTGCCTGCTACCTTTCTTTGGATGTGGCTATGAATTCAAGTCACCAGTCTTGCAAGTCACGGCTGTCGCTCCCATTGGTACTTGACCCTCTGCCGCTGCTGCTGCTGCTGCTGCTGCAGGTGCCTGCGCTGCTGGTGCTTCCCGTGGCGTCGCTGGGCCCAGGCAGCCTCGCAGGCACCCCTGTTGACACCGTGCTTGACATGTGCGCCACGTACGAGTTCTACACCACGCAGTGGCTGATGGCGGCGGCCAAGGAGCGCAGCCCGCAGCGCGTCACAAGCTTCTCAGGCATGCACAAGTAGACGCCCAGCCCAGCGCTTGTCAGTCGCAAAGAGATTGATTTTCAGGCATGCACAAGTAGACAGACAAGTCCAGCAGCGCTTGGCGGATTGGAAAAGGACGGCTGCATTATAGCTGTATGTGTGGTGGCAGCTGCAGCTTGGCTTGCGTGCAGGCCAGCTGGCCCTGGTGAAGCGGTTTGTGTGTGAAACATAGCAGCAGCTGGTGCGCAAAGCAAGCACGAAAACAGTGACACACCGCCCATGCATCAAACCTTGACATGGCGATGCCAAACAAGTTGCCAAGTTGTGGCTATTCTGTGCTTATGTTGGTCACGCCGCAGAACGGTTTTGGTTTTGCTTGTATCATCAGGATAAGGAGTCCTTTTGCGCCAGTCACTGAGTGGGGCGCGAGGTTGGCGGCATGCGCAGTGCCGCACTGCCACGACGGCTTGTAATATGACGATGATGTCACTGATGCTGAGGTTGGTATGATGATGATGACTGATGCTGAGGTTGGTATCCCGTACGGCTTCGTTTGGGCTGGTGAGACAGTGTAAGCAACAGCCTCGCTGTGTCAGGACGTTCTTGAAGAACTGCCAGTGGGCAGTGGTGACAGTGACCAGCTGGTCTGCAGAGACAACGCGCCGCACACACCGAGATTACACACTAACCAGCTGTGCCCCAGAAATCAGCTGCAGCTGTGGAGCAGCTAGCCCATCGCGGCTCAAACAGTACATGGGAATCCATCAGCTGAGCAGCGCAACCGAGAGCTGCCGTCACTGCCGTTCAATGGGGCCCAATGCACTATGCAAAACCAGGGGTTCACGCGGCTCAAATTCAAACCACGCTGCCAAAGGACTGCCAAACCGGCGCTGGCATGCCGCGCGTCCTAGTTCAACAGCGGCCCCTAGCCAGTGCTCAGCTGCAGCTAACGTAGCTGCACACGTGCGCCGTAGCAGCAACCAGGCACCATGCTAAGCGTGTCTCACAACGTCGAGTGTGTGTGAGTCCAAGCGCTCAACCAACACCAAGACGGCTTCCAACAGCACCGTGCGACATTGGCAGCCCCCACCTTACTTCCAAACAACGCTGCCAAAGTACTGCAGTGCAGGCACGCCGCGCACTTCTAGGTCGAACAGCGGCCCTGTGATCAGCTGCAGCTGCCCCAGCCCCGGGTCAACCCGCACTATCTGCAGCGCACGCTGCTGGTCTGCGATGCGAGCTGCTAGGAACTTCTCTCCAGCCTCCTCACGCACCACCTGCAGCAGCAGCAGCAGTCTCGCTGATGATCAAACTTTCACCATGCATGCCACGTCGCGCCTGGCAAGGACTTATGCCATCCACGCGGCAACATCACTGATACTCATGGCATGCGCAACACAACTACACAGTCGCCGCTGCTCGCAGAAGATCATGTGCCTGAGAGCTGATGATAATCGTGCGCAATATGTCCCCCGGCCCGCCCCCGAGACATGCCGCTGCCCCAAGCCACACCCACCTGGTTGACTATGAGCGTCTCAATTGGGATGCCCTCTTGCCGCAAGCTGCGTGCGAGGCGTGCTGACTCAGCCGCCGCCATGAGCGTGGGAATGGTAACGATCACAAACTGCGTCTTCTCTGCATCGTGGAACAGCGCCCGTGCTGCATCCATGCGGCCCTGCAGCAGACATGCGTTGGACAGCCACAGCATGACGCTGCCAGCCACTCAGCAGCACACACAACGCACACAAAGTGCTGCAGCTGCAAAACCCCTTACAACCACCCACAGCACCTCCTCGGCATCGACTGCTGGGTGTTGCTCGACTTTCACCCTCGTGCTGTCTATGCATGCTACAGGTGTTCCTGCTGTTGCTGCTAATGCGCAACAACCGTCACAGTGTCACCCCCGTCACCTCTACAGCTATCACTGTCTGTTCCTGCTGTGTCTGTTCCTGCTGTGCCTGGCCATCGTACTCACTGCTGCTGCACCACAGTTGCTGCTGATGCTGGCACATTGCTGCGTCCTTAACATCATTCACGGCAGCACACACATGCACACAGTAGCAAGGAGGTATTGGAGAGTGTCGGAGGCAGTGCGATAAACCCACACACCGGGGCTGCACCACAGCTGCTAGTGATGCTGGCGCAGCTGCTGTGCGTCTTCACCCGCAGCACCTCCATGGCTGCCAATGCCAAGTCCAGCTGGCCTTGCCATAGTACCTATTGCTGCTGTACCACAGTTGCTACTGATGCTGGCATTGCTGCTGTCAGCCACTCACAGCTTCCACGGCAGCACACACATGTACACAGTAGCAAGGAGCTGGTGTCACACGTCGGTAGTGCGACCTAACCCACAATCTGGTGCGTCACTCACTCGCAGTGCCTCCATGGCTGCCACAGCAGGGTCCTGCTCTGACTTGCCGCCTGTGAAGAAGTTCTTCACCGCGCCAGCAGCAGCGCCCAGCTTGGCTCGCAGCATCACCATCTTGCCCAGCCCCTGCAGACACGACGCAGCGTTACATAGAATTCATGACATGCGGGACACGTGTGAGCAGCATCACAAGTTTGAGCAGCATCACCATCTTGCCCAACCCCTGCAGTGATGGGGGGGCATAGGACAACGCAGGGTTATGTGGGATTCATTATATAATATACAGCTGTGAGCATGCATGCAAAGAGTGATACGCCGGCCTGTGCCAGAGTAGCCGTAACATTCATGGCGGCAACGGGTACACTTAGACTACACTTTGCACAACACACCCTGAAAGTCATGTGATGCAGCCGCACAAGGTACACAGGGTATACTCAACATCCCATGTGACGGTTTCAGCAGGCGCAGCATGCACACAGCAGGATACCTGCCAACTACAACGCAACAGCTCAGCGCATCACAGCATTACAGTACGCTACGCAGCACTTCATATCTCGTGGCACCCCTGCCCGCCTTGTCCATGACATCTGCCTGTTCCAGGCGCAGCATGCACACAGGAGGATACATGCCTCCTGCAACACAACAGCTCAGCGCATCACAGCATCACAGTACCCTACACGGCACAGCACAACTAACAGCATCAACTCTGCGCCTTGTCCATGAACTGTGCCTGTTCCAGCAGGCGCAGCACGCACACAGCAGGATACCTGCCAACTAGAACGCAACAGCTCAGCGCATCACAGTACAGTACACATCACATCAATACAAACTACTTTCTCGTGGCCCACCTTGTCCATGAAGTCAGGCAGCGTCAGCAGGCGCAGCATGCACACAGCAGGTTATCTGCCGACTACAATACAACAGCTCAGAGCATCACAGCATTACATCATCACAGCACACAGCACAGCACATCCTGCAGTACCCCCCACCACCTTGTCCATGAAGTCAGGCAGCGTCAAAGTGGCTGTAACCCGGACTGTCCACCACAGTACCCTATTCAGCACAGCACACTTGACAGCACCCCTGCGCACCTTGTCCATGAAGTCTGGCAGCAGGCGCAGCATGCACACAGCAGGTCACCTGCCAACTACAATACAACAGCTCAGCGCATCACAGCACCACAGCATCACAGTACACGGCACATCCCACAGCACCCCCCCCCCCACACACACACACACCTTGTCCATGAAGTCAGGCAGCGTCAGCAGGCGCAGCGTGTGGCCCGTGGGTGCTGTGTCAAAGATGATGCGGTCAAAGTGGCTGTACTCCGGACTGTCCAGGAACTGCACCACCTGCAGGGACCAGAAGCGCAGATGGCACAATTGCAAGTGTTTTGCGACAGTACTGTCTGGCGCACGGCATCAGTCCAGTGCTGTGATACATGCATCCTGCAGGCTGCACATAGCATAAGCGTTGTTAAACGACACGTGTGCCCCAAGGCGCAGCATGGACGCAGCATGACCCCTGCGCACCTTGCAATGGCCGCGTCCACGCATGCTGGAAGAGCTGCAGAAGAAAGCACACATTCACAAGGCCCGGATACGTGCTGCATAGGCCCCCACCTTGCTGCTTGCAATGGCCTCGTCCACACATGCAGGAGGAGCTGCATAACAAAGCTCACATTCAGAAGTTCCAATAGGTGCTGCATCCAGGTAAACAACAAAAACATCCAGGTAAACCAATGAATCAATCAGTTACACGTGTTTCTAGCAAGAGGGGGCAACCATAAGATGGGGTCCACTCTCAAACCACCAGTGGTGGGTACCCAAACAGCCGGGCAAAAGGCTGACGAGCAGGGGCCAGATACGACCAAACCACGAACACAAAGGCACATGCATGATTGGTCTCTCACAAAATGGTCATGCCCAAACCTTAATCGCTGATGGCCCTGAGTTGGACCACCGCGTCAGTGCACTCGCGTAAACCACAGAAAACGAATAGGTGCTGAATAGCGCCTCACCTTGGTGATTGCGATGGCCAAGCTGGAAGTACTGCAGAAGAAAGCACACATTCAAAAAGCCCCCCGCCTTGCTGATTGCAATGGCCTCGTCCACTCCTGGTGGAAGAGCTGCAGAAGACAGCACAAATTTGAAAGTCCCAGTAGCTGCTGCATATCCCCTCGACCCCAAACCCTAAAACCCTAAACCCCACCTTGCTGATTGCAATGGCCTCGTCCACCCCTGGTGGTGGCGTGTCCATGAGCTCCCCCAGGTCCAGGTCCTTCAGCTGATCAGCAAGCATGCCCAGCCCCAGCCCGCCCAGGAAGTCGTTGAGGCCTGCGGCACAAGTTGGTGTTTCAGGTGAGCAAAAACCCACAGTTGATGTTTGTGGTGAGCAGCCGCAGCACGCCCCCCCCCCAGGAAGTCGTTGAGGCCTGCAGCAAGACCCCAAAGTTGGTGAGTTTTGTGTGGTGAGCAGCCGCAGCAAGGCATGTGTTGTCCTTCAGCTGGTCGGCAAGCATGCCTAGGCCCAGCCCTCCCAGGAAGTCGTTGAGACCTGCGGCAAAACCCCACAGTCACTGTTGTGGTGATCAGCAGGAGCAAGGTCTTGAGTTGCCAATATAAGATCATCAAGCATGCCCAGCCCCAGCCCGCCCAGGAAGTCATTGAGGCCTGCGGCAAAAATAAACCCCACAGTTGGCGAGTGCTGTGTATTGAGCAGCCGCAGCATGGTCCGAGCTGCCATCTAATGGTCAGGGACTGTACCCAAGCCAAAGTCAGCTACGTATTCGCTGAGGCCTGCAGTGAACAGAGAAGTTTCTGCGGTTGCGGGTGTCAATGCGCAACCGCACGGATAATGTTGCTGCAGTATGGGTGATGCCAATGCCTACACAGATCTCTTGAGTCGGGCTGCATGCGAATTGTATGCGGCGAAAGTGCGTGGTGAACACCACCTGGCTGGCAGCTCGCACCTGCCGTGCCGCCTCCCGCTACTGCTGAGCGCAGCTCTGTTCGCGCCTGCTCCAGGTCTATCTGCATGCCGTACAGCGGCAGGTCGCCGCCAAACGGCGACTCCACCTTGACTGGCAGCCCGCCTGACACGTCCTGCGATGCAAACAGCAGCGGACGCGCTCGTCAAGGTGTCATGGGAACCAATAAAAAGAGGACGCTTCCACTTTGACAGGTGCCCCGCCAGACACATCCTGCACAGGCAAGCAGACTACCAATGGCGGCTCGTGGAGCATGCAGCTGTAACAGCACTCCACCTTGACTGGCAGACCGCCCGACACGTCCTGCGATGCGCATCCAAACAGCAGCGGGAGCGCGCGTCAATGCACACGTGCGACTACAAAAGATAGGACACGTACGTCATCCTGCAAGAGCATGCTGACCGCACAAACGGCAGCAGGAGCATGCAGTTGTAACAATACGGACAATCAAAAGCAGTATAAGCAGCCTAATGCACCCGGTCGCCATACACGACCCCCTGAAGAAGGAGAATAAGGCAAACTCACCACGTCCAAGCTATCGCTGAGGCTGTGTGCTGGGTCTGTTGACACCACCAGTGTGCTGCAGTAAACATGGCACCCCCCCACCCACGCAATCATAGCAAACTCACCACGTCCAAGCTGTCGCTGAGGCTGTGTGCGGGGTCTGTTGACACCACCAGCGTGGTGTGGCCCTCCATCGCGCAGCGTACCGCCAGTGATGAGCTACAGCTGGTTTTGCCCACACCGCCCTTGCCCCCAAGCATGAAGTACTTGCGGCCAGCGCCTGTGGAACAACAAATGATGCCGCAGCAGAGATGCAGCAGGATGTGAGTCAGCTTTGCCCCCAAGCATGAAGTACTTGCGGCCAGCACCTGTGGAACAACAAATGATGCCGCAGCAGAGATGCAGCAGGATGTGAGTCAGCTTTGCCCCCAAGCATGAAGTACTTGCGGCCAGCACCTGTGGATTTACAATGATGCCGCAGCAGAGATGCAGCAGGATGCGAGTCAACTTTGCCTCGAAGCCGAAGTGCTTGAAATAAGTGCTTTTGAAGAGTGTAAGGATGCGATGCTGCAGCAAGATGTCAGTCAGCTTTGTCTTCCAGCACAAAGTACTTGTGGCCAGCGCCTGCAGCAACACCGGCAACGGTTTGGGTGCAGGGTCGCTGACTAGAGGACACAATGCAACCAAGCAATGCCTTGCGTGCATGCAGTTGTGTCGCTTAGATTACATGCTGCAACCACTCCCTGCCTCTACACATTGCAGACAGGGATCTCTGCAAGATAGTAGAGTAGGTGCTTGCAGTTTCCCCTGTGCAGCCCACCTGTGTTGATTTTCTCAAACACGCCGTCCTTCCACACCACGTTGCCAAAGTACTGCAGCGCAGGCAGCCCGCGCACCTGCAGTCAGCAGCACAGCAGCAGCCGGCATCACATATAGAGTCTGGTGATGTCTACAAATGCATGAATGGTGCTGCTTGAAGCGCACATGCGCAGGTCGTTGGTGTACATGTCTCCTGGGGTGTGCAGACGCCACACCACTGTGGGCCCCTACACTCTGACACGCAGTTGCACATCCGCTCCCAGCCGTAACAGTTTGTGGCACTAACAAGGGGCACAACTTTTGCATCCAACATCGGAAAATACGTCTGCCCCAACACATGGCCACGCCTGGACGCAGAAACCGCCAGTCACCTCACATCTACCAACGATATGCAATCCGCACCACACATGGACACACCTCTTTTGTCAAGCCAGCATGCCAGCCTTGAATCAAGAAACCCTGCCATCAAGAAACCCTGCCATCAAGAAACCCTGCCATCAAGAAACCCTGCCATCAAGAAACCCGGCTCCGTTTGCCTCACCTCCACATCCACCAGGGGTGCGCGCACGTGGTTCAGGTCCTTGAGCGCGGGGTCGCTGTCCAAAAGCTGCAGCGCTGCAGCCTGGTCCTTCAGCCGCAACTTCAAAAAGGCCTGGCCAGTGCTAGGCGTGATGACCTGCAACAAACAAAACAGAGTTGATGAGCATAATGTTGCAGCCTGGCCCTTGCGAGTGTGAGAATCGCCTGGCCAGTGCTGGACGTGATGACCTGCAAGCAACGTGAACCCACCTGGTTGACGATCACGCGTTTGCAGGGGATGCCGTCCTCCCACATCGAGACCCAGCAGCCGTTTGCTTTGCCCCAGCCACAACAAACCCCTGCTCAAACTCAAGCAAGCATTGAAGCTTGACAAGCGTGGAAGCGTGGCACCTTGTACCCACCTGGTTGACGATCACGCGCTTGCATGGGATGCCCTCCTCCCGCAGTGTGCTCAGCAGCCTCCTGCTCTCATTGATGCCCAGCTGCGTGGGGATGGTGGCGATGATGAACTCGGTCTGGCTCTTGTCGCGGAACAGCGCCTTGACACCACGAATGCGCTCCTGCAGCAGACCATTTACAACACCATTGAGGGTTAGGTGAGTACAACTATCAAGTGAGTGCAGCAGGTGCAGCCACAGGTCACGCAGTAGAATGCCTGACGGCTTGAGGTGAAGATGAAGACCATAGAGTGGCTGTCTGTCACTGAACAGTGCCTTCGCTGCACGGATATGCTGCTGCAGCATTGTATGCAGCACACGATGCAGCATTGGTTGCCTCCTACACCTGCAACATTGATGATGCAACAGTTGTACCATAATACCCAATGTCCACTGCACCAGCCCCCCCACCTGCATCTTCTCCAGCTTGGCCTGCAAAATAGATTGTCCAACAGCCAACTGCAGCCAAATGCAGCCAGATGCAGCATCAACACCCCACATGCACCCCCCACCTGCATCTTTTCCAGCTTGGCCACAACCTCGTCCTGGTTTGCTGCCACGCCAAACAGCCCCCGCACAGCGTCCGCAGCGCCGCTCAGCTTCTTGCGCAGGCGAATCACCTGGCGACAGCAGATGGTTGACAAGACACAGCAGAGCACATGAGGCAGCATGCGCAGCAGGCAAGCCAGCGGGGATTGGCAGCTGCGCGCCACATGTGCTGAGATGCGGCACAAAGGCTGTATCATAATCGCTGACAGAAAGCATCAATAACAGATCTGCACAACGATTGCCGCACACATGCAGCAGGTGTACCTTGCAAGTTTGATTTAGCACAAGTCCCAAGCAGCATGCTGAACAAAACATTTACAGCTGTGCAGGGCTCAACCGCAGCGCACCTTGGTGAGGGACGCGTCCACAAAGTCTGGCAGCGTCAGCAGTCGCAGCGTGTGGCCTGTGGGCGCTGTGTCAAACACAATGCGCGAGAAGCGGGCATACTCCTGCACAGATACAACGCAAAGTGCGGTCTCAAGAAGGAACCAAGCTGTGCTGATGTAGCATTGGTATAACCCAGCCGGGATGCGGATGCCACAGCACCAGGTTCCGGCCAGCAGCTCACCGCATATAGCTGCTGCTGGTACAACGACCAGTTATGACACAGCAGTTGCCGCCAACCGCTACGTAGCATCTCTTTGCATCCCTCTCATCTACAGCTGCTGCTGCAACTGCGACCATCACAGCTAAGTTCGCAGCCAACTTGCCAGCATCCCTGCGCACCTGGCTGTTGACAAACTACACGACCTTGGCGATTGCCACCAGCTCGTCCAGCCCCGGTGGCGGCGTCTTTTGCAACAGGCAGTAAATAAAAAGCCGCACACCAATCACACACACCTTCCATCACCTTCCACAGCTGCTGCTGCAAGTGCAACCAGCCTTTCAGCATCCCTGCGCACCTGGCTGTTGACGAACTGTACGACCTTTGCAATCGCCACTGCCTCGTCCAGCCCCGGTGGCGGCGTCTCCAGCAGCTCACCCAGCTTGAGCTCCTTCAACTGATCAGCAACCATGCCCAGGCCCATGCCCGACAAGAAGTCTGCGGCCTACATACACATAAGCAACACCAAGCACTTGAGAGAGATGTACATGGAGGTGAAGGCAGCCAAGAGGCTTGAGCATGTAGGAGCTGTTTTCAATGCAACCACCGCTCCTTGAGTTAGTCAGCAACCATGCCAAGGCCCACGCCTGATAGGAAGTCTGCGGCCTGAAAATAACAAGTCAGCAGGGACAACAGCGGCCAACACGGTAGCAGAAAATGCCTCAGACATACAATGGAGCATTGGATGTGGGGTGGTTTGAGATTGGGGTAGCTGTGCTGCTTTTTACTGCTCCGCCAGCTTGAGGCCTGTGAGCTGGTCGGCAACCATGCCCACGTGCATGTCTGATGCGAGGTCTGCAGGCATTGCACTGCACAACCCTCAAAAGGACCGTCCCTTTCAATCGTTCATGCAGCTGCATACCCTGGCAGGTGCAAGCTCTGCCTGTTTCATGTCCATCTCACCAACAGCAGACAACAGCAGGCGCCATAAGTCAAACAACTGCCCTGCATGCGCCTGCTCAAGTGGCACTCAGCTGCCGCACCTGGTCCCCTGTCTTGTTGGTGGCGTTGAAGCTGGCAAACTCCCTCTTGCCCTCCTCCACGTCCACCTCCAGGCCCCACAGCGGCAGGTCAACGCCCTCCAGCAGCACAGGCTTGCCGCCAGACACATCCTGCAGTGTTTGGGTGAACGCAAGCAGACAGCTATTTGATTGGAAATGTGTGCTGAGATTGCAGACAGCCAACAGCTGGCAGCGGCAGGTCAACGCCCTCCAGCAGCACAGGCTTGCCGCCAGACACATCCTGCAATACCCAAGGAAGCGATGTCATGGAAAATAACACAGTTCAGATGACTCACCGCCAGCAGCTGGCGCGGCAGCAGCATGCCTCCGAAAAGAGCCACCTTTTGCTCCACACATCTTGCTCCACACAACCTGCTGGGAAAAGGCCCCCAACACCAGCGACACGCCTAGCAGCTCTTGTGCAACCACTTGCTGCTGCTGGTTGCTGGTTTCAGTGCAAGCGGCCAACAGGGCGGGGCTCCACACTCGCGCCTTGGTAGCATACCCACTGTGTTACTACGCTCCTGCTGGCTTGGCAAGCATATCTCCTGCCAGCACCAGCCCAGCACACAATCATGCCAGGCTGTATGTGCAGCTCAACCTCACGCACATCACAAGAGGTGTACGAGTGCAACGGCTGCACGCTCGGCACACACACAGACACACCTCAAGCGCCACTGGCTCTCACCTGCGCCAGGCTGTCACTCAAGCTGTGAGCAGGGTCTGTCGACACGATCAGCGTGGTGTGGCCAGCAGCAGCAAGCTTCACTGCCAGCGATGCAGACAAACTGGTCTTGCCGACACCACCTTTGCCACTGATCATGATGTACTTGCGTGCTGTGCCAGCTGCCAGCTCCTCAAATGCAGTCTGAGATAGCTCAGGTGGCGCTTCTGTGGCTGTTGCATGGGGCGTTATAACAGTGTTATGACGGCGGCTGTGACGCCTACCCTGCAGCTGCGGGTGCGGCAGCGCTGGGCTGCTGCTTGTTGCTGACTGCAGCACATTGCTGCTGCTGTGTAACTGCCGACTGCTGCTGCTGCTGCTGCTGCTGGCTCTGGCTGCTGCTGCTGCTATCTTTGCTGCTGTAGGCCTGTTGCGAGCACTGCAGCAGGCTTGTTGGGTGCCCTGTGTGAAACCAGCAGCAGCAGTAACAGCAGTATACATAGAAGTTGTAGCCAAAACTGTTAAACATGTGAGCTGCATGTGGTTTGTGTGGAAACAACGTGCCACACAGTCACGGAGGTAAAGCTGTCTAGTAGTAGTGGAAGCAGTGCTTCGATAAGAAGCAAGCAGCAGTACAACTGCACGTGCTTGCATTGGCTGGTGCATGCGCATAGCCTGAGATGCGAATGATGAAACGCACTCCATGATTAGAACATTTACATGCATGTATTGCATGCACATCAATGACCTTACACCAGCATGGCAGCATCCGGAGGACTTGAGCAATGAACTGTCCAGAACAGCTGACAGGGGCGCTGGGTGCAAGCAAAGGTTGTGCCTGCTACAAGCGCTGAGCGTGATGCTTCCACTAGGTATGTGATGACAGTTGAGCCCTGAATGCATGCATGCACCGCAGCCACACATGCACCATTGCATGTCTCATGCTGCAGCAGTATGCATGCAACTGCCTGCTCACCTGAACACGCCCGTGCAGCTGCATAGCGCGATGTTATCAGCACGATCTGCTTATTTTGCTGCTGAGTAGTTCTTCTTTAGGCTCGAACCACGGACAGGGGTGATGTGGCAGGACGATCCGAGGCCTCTTGCACCGCGCTGCGTTGTGTTTTGAATAATAGACACGTTGATGAAACCGCTCAGTTGCTACGTATTGGAAGCGTGGCTGACGCAAGCCTGCTGAAGCCTGCTTGCTGTCAGCTGCACTAGCTGACAACAGTTACTCTCCTCACTCGTGCGCAACTAATGCGTTCAGCTACGTTTGTTGCACGCTGCCTCAATAGCCTAGGTTATCAGAAAGTTTCAGCCGTACGGGCACTGCTAGAGAGACGCCGTGGGGCCGGACATAGGCTGGAACATCAACCCAGGCGCTGTAGGGTTCAGGTCTGGGCAGCATAACTTCTGGTACAGACAGGTCAGCAGGCTGGCAGATCATACCATGTGTGCTGTGTGCCTTCAAAGGCTGACCCATGTTGAACCATGTGTTGTACGCCTGCTAAGGCTGTCGGTTGCTGCGCAGCGTGCAGCACTACTGGCAGCTGTGGAGCTGCAGCAAAGCACGAGGATCCCCGGCAGACTCGCCAAAAGCAGCGGAGCTGAGCAGTGCTCAGCACTGACCAGGCAGCCGGCTGTTTGCCAACTGAACCGCATGCATGGTACAGTTCAGCCCCTAAAGGCCATTCGTTCAGACAGAAGCAAGCCCCGCTGCTACCCACCCATGACATGGCAACGAAAGGAGTCTGTGTGATTGTTACAAGCAAAGCAAGCAAGTGCCAGTGGCTGCTGCACAGCGCCGCAAGGCAAGGACTGCTGCTGTCAACACTGCTGCATCCCAGTAGCAAGGGCAGCACAGCACGCTGAAGCATTTGTCGCAGGCCTTCATTCCTGGTCTTTGCTGTGCAACAGGCTACACCATCATTGCCTGCAGCAGCCAGCCCTGAAACAACCTTTGCTGCAGCCGCTGCTGCTGCACGTGCCGCTCCAGTGCTGCTGCTGCTGCTGTTGCTGCAGCTGCTTACTGGCCCACAGCGCGGGTGTAGATCTTCTGGCTGGCGTGCTCAGCAATGGGCTTGATCAGGCCCTGCAGGAACAAACAGGCAGTGGAACGGACAAGATGAGTGAAAACATGCAGCAGCGGCTGGTCATATCAGCGCAACACCTATCCACCGCTACAGCTGATGCCACATGATGCAGGACCATCACTCACGCATCAACCAACGAGCCAAGCACTGTGTGTTTGACGTACTTGAAGCAACCAAGCTAGATGGGGCCTGTTCTCATTGCTGCTCTGATGCTGGGGTAGCACTAGACACAGACACTACAATGCAGCAGCTTTGTTTGCGACCCAGTCCCTGTGCTTACAACCCCAGCACCCTGCTTCCACCGCACAGCAAAGTTATCAAGCACAACGCTGCAGAAAATTGATATGCGGCGGTGGTCACCTGCTGCACAGGGCTAGGCGCACTGCGACAGGAGAACGCCGACGCATAAAAAGAATCTGTCAAACAGCAACATTTCAGGCACTTTGACCTCTGCCTCAAACAGCCAGCTTGGTATGCGGCCGCAATTGCCTGCTACATTGTGCCATATTCTCAGGCATGGGTTCGATGCATGACATCATGGCACGCAATTGACATGGCTCCCAACAGCCAGTCCTGTGTATACCACCCTAAGAAGCAGCCGCTGACAGCCCTAAACCCGATGCCGATACATGCCCCACTGTCACCTTCCTCACCAATCTCTGCATTTCACGACCACCACTCAGCTGAGAACCATTAACATGGATGTCGACAACCAGTCCTGTTCATACCACCCTGCTAAGCAGCCGCTGGCAGCCACTAACCCGATGTGGATACATGCCACACCTCCATCTGCCTCACCAATCCTGCATTACACGAAGCACCGCTCAGCTGTGATTTGCTGGCCAGCCTCAGCAAAGGCGCCGCACCTTGCTCAGCAGCTCCCTGATGGCGGCGCGTGCCAGGCTTCCGTTGAGGCGCAGACGGTCAGCCAGGATGGATGGCGTGATCATCTTGTACTTGGGCACCTCGCCGATCAGCTTGTCATACGTGGCCTGGTCAAACAGCACCAGGTTGTTCACCTTCTCCTTCATCTTGCCCTTGCTCCATTTCTTCTTCTTGCTGCGGGGGCAGGAGGGAAAGTGTGAGGAGAAGTGTGAGAGAGCGAGAGGGGAGAAGAATGTGAGTGGCCCCGAATGCAGAGTGCTGCATGCATGGTTGGGGCCGGGATGTGCTAGGAACGTTGCTGGATGAAGACCCTTGGGGCTGATGTGCGAGCTGGTGCATAACTTGCTAAGCAGGTGCCACAGCGTCACACGCAGCTACTAAATGCAAATATGCAGCGTACGTGCCAAGGCACAGTCAATCCTGACATGCATGCAGCCGCAGGGTTACAGATGCCAGCCACTGCTGTGCACGCCGAAGGGTTGTGCGTATTCCCTGGCACTGCAGCGCATTTGAGCAGCCCTGCCTCTGCTGCATCTGTACAGCCACCACTGACATGCCCCCGGCCTTGCTGCTGCATCAACGCCTGGTGCAATCAGCTTGTATTGCTATCTCAGCAGTCATTGCCCTGGCGCAGCATGTGCTGCAGACACCATGGTGCTGCTGCCGGCACCATGCTGCAGCTGACGCTGCTGCCACTGCTGCTTCTGGCTATCTCATGCAACGCCCTGCCATGCCAGCCACAGCCCACTCACCCCTGCACTCAAGAAAACAACACAGTGTAAGCAACGTAGTGATGCAGCGTGCTCCGTGCAAAGAACTGATGGCCTGCTGCTCCGGTGTGGCTGCGACACGCAAACTGGTGCTGTTCTATTAGTTGCCCTGAACTATTGTTGAAGATCGCATACACGCATGTTAAACCTGCCGATCAATGGCTGCTGCTGTCAAAACTCGCCCAGCACACCCAAGGAACTTGCCTTGCTGCTGTTGGCAGCAGCCAGGGCCTTGGCCTCCTTACTCTGCAAACAAAGACAAGGCAAAAGTGTGAGCACCAGCACGCGCTGAGGCAAACAGGACGCCACTGCGAGGAGGCTGCGGCCACTAGAGACGTGCCTTCTGCTCCTTAGGTGCCATCTTGCTGACTGCTTGACAGAAAAGGGAGGAGCAGAGGCAGTGCACAGAGCTATAGCGGGCTCACACGAGGGCCCTTCCCGCAAAACACCGCTGAAGTAACACAGAGGGGGAAAGGAAAGCCAGATATCCAGCTTCAGCAGATACAATTCAACCTAAAAATGTAAAAAAAACCAAGCTTGCAGGCAACGCATGAAGCAGTGGCACCGTTTTACGCCCGCGTGACCCGCTGAATGGTGTGACAAGTGCAAAGGAAGGTGATCGGCCGATCTCAGCATTTCACTGTCAGCAATGTGTGACAGCTCAATGAACCATTTTGTGGTAGGCAACATCAGCTGCAGGAGTGCCCTCATGCCAGGCATGCCAGCTTGTCAGCCCGGGCCTAGGCTGATCAGCCTGGCATTGGCACAATTGCACTGCGGCTGCTCTTGATCCCTTCCTGCCCATCAAGCAGCCTGAAGACAGCTTGCTGTGACAGACTCACACTTCTCACTGTGTGTGATGTTGAGGACAAGCTGCGTGCCACGCAAGACGGTCTTGCATTCAGATGCAAACTGAATGTGCACGTGATGACTCTCTTCTTTTCATGAATAACTAGCGGGCAACCCGTGGCGATGCCACGGCCATGCACACATGTGAGCAAGTTTGATATTTACATCAGGCTAACCACGACCATACCGCTACAGTGCTGCACATTCCAACGTTTGTGGTTGGACTCGGCCCAACACAACTTGTAAGGCATCCCCACATGAGTGGTTGCAAGTTCAGGACTAAGGCGAATTCTGCAATGCCACAAAAAGCGCAGGGCATGAAATCGAAGGGGGTACCACCTATCTATAGGGAGCTCTCGCCATAGCCGGCCCGGAAAAAGAGCGCCTAAAATTGGGGCCCTCTCAGGCCCGATCCGCACACGCATTGGTAATGTAATTACATTTAAAGTGCTCTGCCCATATCGGATCGTGCATCGGCCACAAATGTCGCAGCCCAAGTCCGCTATCTACTGGGGCACTTTCTCGGGCTTCATGCAATAGCATTGGTGCCTTGAATGCCACCGCATTGCCATTCCAAATACATTACAAATGCGTTGAGCATGTTGGAGCCTGTATCGGATGTCTTGTCTGTGAGGGGCTGTAAAGTAACACTCAGGCGGCTGCGCCCATATCGCCCAGTCAAAATTGTACATCACAAGAACCCTCACTAACTGTGTATTGAATACAATATCTCGATTGTACTTGCTGTTCTTCGTCAGTGCAATGTTCGTTTGCACAATTCGGGCATACCCAAACAAACACATTTCCTCGTCGCACAATATTTCAAACGAGAATCAAACAACAGAGTAAGCTGCAACTTGTGTGACTATGGCCTGTCTTCAAGGCTACAGCACTGTGCTAGGCACGTCTTCGACAAGTGCAACAAAGCTACTGCAGGCAATCCAAAAGCCACGTTAGCTGCACATTATGTGATTATGGCCTGTATTCCAAGCTAGATCGTTGCGCTAGACACGTGTTCGACAAGTGCAGCAACGCTACTGCGACACACGGGCAGGAAGTTTTACACTTGTTGCGTGAAAAACACGCGACTTAGATGTGCTGGACCCAGCACGGATCGCACAGTTCCATGCGCAACAGACACAGCAGCTGCAGCGCCAGCAGGCTTGGAGCGAGCACACACAGCAGCAGCAGCTGTCTGGACAGGTACAACCACCAGACCTGCAGGACCTTGAAGATGACTTGCAGCAGGCATTTGCAGCTGCAGCCGCTGCAGAGCGGCCCGCAACACGCGCTTGCAGGCAGTCTGAGCGCTTGCAGCAGCAGCAGCAGCAGCAGCAACAACAGCAGCTCCAGCAGCGGGAACCTGAGCCTGGCACACGGCAGCGTCGAAGCAACACTATGCAGCATGCGATGCAAGCAGCAGCACACAACAACGCAACAATAGCGCAACAACGACAACAACAACACACGCAACAACGACGCACGCCGCAAATCACTGAACTTGCTGACGCACTAGTTGGGCCTGTCACGTCAACACTTCACGGTAAACCACATTGGCAGTGTACATTGGGGTGGTTTACATGCCTGATATGGGCAAGTCTGCATCAGTGAGGAGTGCTGCTTACTCAGCGCTGCAGGAGGACCTGGAGTACCTGTCTAGCAGGGGATCTGTGTTGGTGATGGGTGACTTTAATGCACGGGTTGGACGGGCATCTGGCCCAGCAGAGCGTATTGGTATGCATGGTGAGAGCACCGTCAATGACAACGGCCGCCTGCTCCTCTCATTGCTCAACACTGTCAACCTCTACTCACTTAATGCCCGCACAGCCCCCACCTCCCCTCACCAGCACATCACTTGTGACAGGTCGCACGGCGGCACCAGGCGAGGCTCTTTGATTGACTACATCCTTGCCTCTGCTGACATTGCCATGCCCTGCCAAGCTGCTGCCAGGCCAACAGCCACAGTTGGGCCGCATACTGTGGGTGCTACTGACCACCTGCCTGTGTCTGCCCGCATTGTCAGGCCTGTGGTACGCCGCCCTGCAAAACAGGTTGTGCTGCGCCTCAACGCACAGCCCAAGGATTTCAGGCTGCAGAATGGGGAGCAGTCAGCGGAACTTGAGGCATATCAGGATGCTCTGTCGCAGCTTGGTGCAGCCTACACAGCCACGGTCACCACTTTGCAGCAGCAGGCTTCTGCAGGCTCAACTACAGCAACTAGTGCAGTGCAGCAAGCGCACGAGCAGATGCTAGCAGCACTTCGTCATGCTGTCAACGCCAGTTTTGGCTACAAGAGGGTTTGGGTTGGCAAGTCCTTCCCATGGTGGACTCAGGAGCTCACAGATGCTGTGGAGGACAGGAAGCAGGCTTACCTGCGCTACAAGAACTCAGGGCTTGTAGCAGATTGGGCTACTTACAAACAGCAGCAGAAGGCTACTACACAGCTGGTCAAAGCAGCAGAGAAGCAGTACAAAGAGCAGTGCCAGCATGCCATTACTTCTGCATACACAAATCGCATGAATGATGACAGCCTGCTTGGAGAGAAAGACATGTGGCAGCTTGTGCGTCGTCTGTGCCCTAAGCATGTCAGCGAGGCAGTTTACAGCGTCATGCAGCATCCATCTGGGCATGTGGCATCTACCCCAGCTGAGAAAGCTGATGCTTTCAAGTGTCATTATGAGCGCGTTGGCAGCCATGCAGCATTTGCTTCCTCCAACCCCCAGTTTGACGCTGCACACATGTCTTGTGTTGCAGCCAATGTGCAACAGTATTTGCAAGACTCTGCTAACTCCCCTGCCACCCCGCTGGACCTGCCCATCACTGCCGCCGAAGTTTCCGACTGCCTGCAGAGGCTGCGCACTGGCAAGGCCGGCAACCCGGCTGAGGAGGGCATTGTCAATGAGCTACTCAAGTATGGAGGCAGCACGGCCGCAGATATGTTACTGCAGTACTGCAATCTGATGTGGCAGCTTGAGCAGGTGCACCAGGTGCCAGGTACAGTTGTGAACATGCCCAAGAAGGGTGACCTGACAGACCCCACCAACTACCGTGGTATCACCCTGCTTAGCGTGCTTTACAAATTTTACACCAGCGTTCTCAACCAGCGCCTCATCAAGTTTGCAGAAGGCAAGTCAGTGGCGGAGGGCACGACACAGCAACGGCAGCAGCAGCAGCAGCAGCACAGCAGGCGCAACAGCAGCAGCAGCAGCAGGCACGTCAGCAGCAACAGCAGCAGCAGCAGCAGCAGCAGCGTGTAACTGCTGCTACAGCAGCAGGAACGCCGCTGCTGCACGAGAGCCAGAACGGCTTTCGTCCCAAGCGCAGCTGTGCTGACCACCAGAGTGTGCTCAGTGAGGTGTTGGGTGGGAGGAAAGCTGAGGGGAAGGATTCTTATGTGCTGTTTGTTGACACCTATAAGGCTTTCCCAACAGTGTGGCTTGATGGGCTCTTTCAAAAGCTGTGGGACAAGGGTGTGCGTGGAAAGATGTTCCGTGTACTCTACAACTTGTATCAGGGTGCACGCCGTGTGGTGTCTCACGAAGGTCATGTCACTGAGAGCTTCACATGTGACCTTGGTTTGCATGAGGGCGATGTTATTTCCCCCACACTGTACCTGCACTTCATTGATGATCTGCTGCATGAGGTGCATGCAAAGCACCCTGGAATCACCCTTATGGGCCCTTGTGACGAACCTGCTGGTCAGGTTGTGGCAGCCATGCAGGCTGATGACTTTGTTGCTGTGTGCGGATCTCTGGCTGAGGTTCAGGCTGTGGCTGCAACAGTTTATGAATACAGTTGTAAGTGGCGGTTCAAGCTGAATAGCTTGAAGTCTGCTGTCATGCATGTCTCACCAGCTAGACAGCCCAGCCAGTTGGCTGATTCTGGCATCGTTTGGAATGGTGTGCCTGTGCCTGTTGTATCAGAGTACTGCTACCTTGGCCTGTGGTTCAACAATGCCTGCAACTGGAATACGCACTTTGAGAAGATGTTGGCAAAAGTGCATCGTGTGAAGGGTGGGCTCATGCCAGTTTGGAAGAGCCGGCTCATCAGCGTGGAAGTAAAGCGTATCATTCTGCTTACATGCGTTCGCCCGATTGTTGAATATGGCGGTGAGGTCTGGTTTCCGTCAACTGCAAGGCAACTGCAACAGATTGACAAAGTGCAGACTGACATCATCAAGTGCTCAATGCGTTGTGGCAAGGAGCGCCCTTGCACTTCACTTGTTCTGGCTGAATGGGGTGTGAAGCCATTGCACATGTGGCTTCATCAGAGGGCGATGGAGTATTACTTTAGGGTTCAGCGTATGCAGAACTGTCGGTTGCCACATCAGGTGTTTTCAGCTGAGTGGAAGCGCCTAGTGGTGCTGTTGCGGTGACACCTTGGCATAAGTATGTGCAGAGTTTGCTTTGCAAGTATGGTGTGGATGTTGAGGCGGCGGCTGATCGAGCTAATGCGTGCAAGAATCACATCAACCGTCAGGTCAGGAAGCTGCATGCAGACAGAATTGTTTGTGAATCACTGCAGCACTCTACTTTGAGCCGTTACATCACGCATGTGCACCCTACACATGCTGATACCATGCGTTTTAAAAGGGCCAGGCCCTTTTTGTGTTCTGGTGCGCCAACGCGTGGTATTGAGTTGCTGATGCGTGTTCGAATGGGCTGTGTTTGCGTGCATGAGCGTACCAGTCGTTATGGTGGCAGCAGAGCTGATTCTAACACAGCATGTCCTGCTTGTGGTCAGGGTGTTGAGTCTTTGTCACATCTGATGTTTGATTGTCCCGCTACTTCTGCTCAGAGGGATACTATGCTTGATGAAATTCGGTCTGTTTTGCGTGATGTTGCTGGTGGCGCTGAAAAATTGCGCAATGTGTTGTCGTTGACTGATGCATCCACTAAGTTGTTTCGTTTTGTTTCTGATGATATTTGGGGTAGTAGGGGTGTGTGCCGAGTGATATCTAGGAGCATTGCTGAGTATCTTGTCCAAGCTTGGGATGTGCGTAATAATTGCAAACACAATGGAGCAGTGCTCCCTCTTTCTTCCGCTCCTGAGGGGCGCAGGGCCGATGGCGTTGATGCTATGGCTTAATGGGTAACATGATGATGATGATGATGCAGTGTACAATCCTTCAGGCACATTGTCAAACTCCCCCTGAGCAAGGGGTCCAGCAAAGAGTCTTGCGGTTGGGTTTGCTGCATGCGCTGCATGAACCGCTGCTGCAAGCTGGCGGGACGGGCTCTTGCATCTGCTCCTGCAGGGGCCTGTGGTGAAAGATACGCTGCAGAAGCAGACAGGCGGTCAAGCAGTCAGTCAGTTTCAGCATCAGTTCATTCCCAGCATCCCAGCATCTTCCCAGAGCTTAGCTTGAAGCCCAGCAAGACCTACAGCAAATACGCCACGTGCCTTACCTGGTTGATAGCGCGCAGCGTCCTCTGCCTGTTTTTGATGCTCTCGATCGTTTGTATGTTGTTGGGCGCTTGAGGGCGTAAGGTCCATGACATGGTGCACATCAGAGTGGCTTCTTGGCCCTACTGGCTTCTTGGAGCCAACCACCCCTCACACGTTTCACACATTGTGACATCCACAGGATTTAGCTGATTATGATAGCGCGCAGCGTCCTCTGCCTGTCTTTGATGCTCTCGATCGTTTGCATGTTGTTGGGCGCTTGAGGGCGTAAGGTCCATGACATGGTGCACATCAGAGTTGACGTGTCGCGAAGAACGCGAATGAATAATTCAGCCCATGATAATATCAGGAGTCATCGCGGTGCGGAGGTGCCCGCGGTTCCGCAGCTTGCGGAGCAGCGCCGCAAGACCCCGCAAGAGGGCTCGGGAACTGCGGCCGAGTGCGGAGCTATGTTATAACAGAATTCAAGCTAGAGGCTGCAGAACCTCTATTAGATGCATTGTATTAGCATTAGTATGGTTATTTATGTATTGTGCATAGCAGGATGGCCTCTGCGGGCAACCTAGACCTTAGCCAGTCAGATCAGTCCATCACCCAGCAACCTCCCCAGAGGCCAGATCAGAGCAACGACATTCGAAAGTCTGAGTTTGAAACTGTTGGAACATCTCAGAACTCGTCTAAGCGCCCTGGAGCCAAGTGCAACCACTGCCAGCACGAGTTTGAACCCAAGGCAGCAACAGTAGACAAGTTGAAGCAGCACATTCTGAAAGAGTGCAAGGCAGTGCCTCAGGATGTAAGGCAGCACTGGTTGGGTGTGTTCTCCAGCAAGCAGGCCAGCAGCACCGCGGGAGAGCAGGCTGTGCTTACTGGTGTCAAGCGCAAGGCCCAGCACCAGCAGGACATCCGCAGGCATCTGGGCAGCAGGGACTGGGGCCTGACAGCGTCAGAGAAGGAGGGCGTGTCATTTGACCTGCTTCGGTTTGCTGTCACAGCCAACCTCGGCTTCCAGCAGTTCAACAATGTGCACCTGCACGCAGCTCTTGCTAAGCTGCGCCCACAGTACAGCTTGCCCTCCCCCACTGCATTCTCAAGGCTGCTTGATAGCGAGTACCTGGGGGTGATGGAGAAGCTCAGGGTGAAGATCAGCAACTCACAGAACCTCACGCTGTCTCTGGATGGCTGGACTGATGCTTGCAAGCGCTCCATCATCGCATTTGTGCTTCTGTTCCCTGACAGAACCATGCGCTTGCTGGAATCACGAGAGCTTTCTCTCGACAGGCACACTGGCGAGTTCCTGGCAGGTGGGCTTGATGACAAAAACAGGACTGCCAGGCTATGCAGCTAAGTGGTTCTGGACCCCTCAGCCTCCAGTGCCTGATACATCCTTGCCTGCTGTGTTTTGCATGCGCAGGGGTCATCAAGGAGGTGGTGGACACCCACAAGCTGCGTGAGAAGTTGGCCATGCTGGTCACAGACAATGCCGCCAACATGGTGCTTGCACGTCGCTTGGTGGTGGAGAGTGACGGGTTCAAGCACATCCTTCAGATGAGGTGGGTTGGTGGTCTGCATGCTTTACACCTTTTACATCAATGTGCGCTGCTGTTTGCGCTGTTGTACGGTGCTGTTTTGTGCTGTGCGGCGCTGTGCCTGTGTGTAGTGCTAGTGCAGCGCTGCGCAAAGCTTGGGCAGTTGGTCATGTGCAGTTGATACTTTTCACAAGTGAGTGATGTAATTTTATGTGTTGTTACTGCAGGTGCACCATGCACGGCTTCAGCTTGGTGCTCAAGTCAGTGCTGGCCTATCCTTGGGCCAAGGACCTGCTGGTGCGAGCACAGCAGGTGGTGACGTACTTTCGTGCGTCGCATGCACCCCTGGCTGCCCTGCGTGATGCAGCCAAACAGCTGGAAATCACAAAGGGTCTGCAGAGCAGCAACACCACCCGCATGACCTCCAGCTACGGTTGCACCAGCTCTGTGGAGGCACACCAACCGGCCTTCAGCCTCATGCGCCGCAGCAGCAGCGACGTGCAGATCACCAACCTCGATGTGGTGGACACCCTGGACGACGCAGCATTCTGGCCCAGCCTCAGCAACCTCAACAAGGTGCTGGCACCCATCAGCAGGGTCATCATGGTGGTGCAGGGCAATGCCACCACTCTGGCTGATGTCAGCAGGTGCGCATGTGCAGCACTTGCATGCAAAAGGCAGAGACGGTGATCATGTCAACACCAGTGGCCCATTGTACAGTCTGAACAACACACACTAGCATGTGCAATTTGCTGGCAGCACCCACTTGCAGGCTTGTGATGCTGCTTTACTGTGCAGGTGCTGGCTGTACCTGGCAGACGCATTAGGCAAGGTGCTCGCACCTCTGCCTGAGGGCTTCCAGCAGCACATTATCTGGGCATTCAGCACGCGCGCAAAGCAGCAGGACCAGGTGCTGTGCCGCCTGGCACTCTTCCTGGACCCCCGCTATCGGCAGGCAGCCCTCAGCAGCAGCAGCAACATCATGGCCAGCTTTGTTCAGGAGTCAGCTCAGTTTGGCTACCTTCAGGGGTGGGATCAGGAGAAGATCAACCAGCTGCTGTCGCAACTCAGCAACTACAGCAGATATCTCACCCCTTTCAACCTGCCAGCTTCAGGCACAGGCTTCAGCTGCCAGACGTGGTGGTCCACTGTGGGTCAGAATGCTGATGGTGCAGTGCTGGCTGAGATGGCGGGCGTGCTGCTGGATGTGGTGCCACATGCAGCTGGCCCAGAGCGCGTGTTCAGTCAGATGGGGTGGTATGAGGGCTCCACCAGCACCAGGATGACCACAGACACAACCGCCAAGGTCTGCACTACGATGCTGTCAAGCCACCACAGCGCAAGTACGTGTGGGTTGTAAGAACTGATGGCTGCTACTGGTGTCTGTGCATCTCCCTGTATTTCAAGGCAAAAAATGAGTGTGCTACTGCAACTGCCGAATTTGAATGTTTACCAGGCTGGCTGAACACTTACTTGTATAGATCTGAGTAAGCTGAAGTGCCTTACGCTTGCTGCCACCCTGCTGCTGTCGGTGCTGTTTTGCTGTTGATGCAACCAGGCGTGTGGATGTGGAGCTGCCTGACGTGATGGAGCTGACTGGACCATCTGTCATTGCAGCGTCTGCCGCAGCTGCAGCTGGGCCAGCCACAGCAGCCGCAGCAGCAGAAGCAGCAGCGTATGCAGCAGCAACAGAGGAGGAAGAGGAGGAGGAGGACTGCACCCCTGAGCAGCTGGATCAGGCGCTGACAGATCAGTGTGCAGCAGATGAGCTAGAGCGGCTGGAACAGGAGCAGCCACCAGAGGAGGCGCGGTCCAGCTGGCGTGCAGCGCTGCTGTGGTCCATGGGCGTGGATAATGGGCAGGACCTGCTCAACCCCGCTTACCAGGAGGCCATTATGGGCCCCAGGTTGCGCACTGTCGCAGCACCTGCAGCCGGTGTTAACCCCCGTACCCTGGCTGCACAGTTCCTGGCACAGCAGCAGCAGCAGGCCCTGCAGCAGCAACAGCAGCAGCAGGTCCTGCAGCAGCAGCAGTTGCTGCAGCTTGCTGCAGCAGCAATTGCTGCAGCAGCAGGGCCTGCTGCCAGTGATGAACCCCCTGACACAGACAGTGCTGCAGCAGCAGCAGTTGGCACGACTGCAGCAGCAGAACCAGCAGCAGTAGGAGTGGAGTGCAGCAGCAGAACCAGCAGCAGTAGGAGTGGTGAACAGGTGTCTGTGATGCAGAAACATGCATGTTTGATGTTTATTTCTTTGTTAGTGGCAAGTTCAGGTGATTAACGAGCTGTTTTATGTGTAATTGTGCTGCAAAATCACTCCGCAGTCACTCCGCAAGTGCCGCAGGGCTCCGCAAACCCCGCAAAACAGACCCCGCAACCCGCAAAGGCCAAATGAGCTCCGCGGTGACTCCTGAACTAAGTTATAGTTATCGTAAATAAACTCAAGATGGCACGGAACTTGTGGCAGAGCTGTGACATGGCAAATGACAGCGGATACGCAGGGCTTAGCATAACACTCGCAAGCAACATCAGCATCGTTACCTGGGCGCGCAATGGTGCTTAGAATATCGCTCGTTGATGGATCTAACATGCGGAAACCTGTCAAGTGACCTGGCCAGGAAATTTGTTTGAGCCCTCAACGCCTTGAAGCGGTTGATATGTTGCCTGTTGGTTCATTTGAAAACTGTGTTTCCCTAGTTCTTAAACAATGCTAGACCTGGAGCTAAGATGCGCGGGGGGAGCTTGGTTGCCTGTGAAAGGTGTCGCACTCGCTGACTCTGGCCTAAAAGTGACTCTGAGGTAAAAATATGACGATAGCAATTGTCAGGCATGCATCAAGGATCACAGACACTAACCAGCGATCGCATTGTCAACAGGGGCACTGATGGCAGTGTGTTCGGTGTTCACACCCTGTGTCAACTGGATGAGCTCGGACAGCGTTTGCGCCTGGCATCAAGGTAAATGATACAACGGCCCATGTTTCATGTTGTGACGCACAGCTATGCGTCAATGGTGACAGCAAGCGCATGCACAGGAGCTGTGCCCAACCCCCAGGCAGTTGCACCTGCTCCCACCCCAAACCGTGCATGCAAAATGCTCACTCAATCCACCCCACACCACGTTTCCTGGGATGTGGCGTGTTCAAACATGATTGACATAGTCTTTGACCAGCTCTGCAATCGCAGCATGAGCTCCTTGACCATCGCCCTTGGAACAAACACACATAACAACCTGACTACTCAGCAGCAGGGTCAGCTGAGCCTGAGCTAGCCAAGCAACAGCAGCTCCCAGCTGATATTGGTTGTCACCCAACGTTGTCCTGCAAGCAGTACTTGATGTTGCTGTGGCTATCTTCGAAGTCAGAACCCTGTGCTCATGCCTGCTGTGCCCCTGTGGTGTACTTTGAAACCCTTCCTGCAGGCCCCTTGACGTGTCACAGCCGGGTGCTGTTGCGCCACGGCAGCGCATCTGTGCAGCGTTGCCACATCAGCACCAGCCAGGTGCATGCAGCGGCTGCTGCAGCAGCAGCAGCAATGCTGCAGGAACAGTGTGGGTGGATGTGACGGTGCTGCAATCCCAGCAGGACCCAACCAGCGGTAAGCAGCAGCGTCAGTGCTGTTTTGTATCTAACATACATAGGAGATGTATCCACATTTGCTGCGTTGAACTGTGCTGTATAGACCGGCCTTGTGACATGGCCAGAAGCAGCAGCCGATGCCTTTGTGTTTCTGGCATTGAACATCAGCAACTGTGAACACTTTTTGTTGCACTGTCGTATGGCGCAACCGCTCTGCGCTGCCTGGCCATGTATGTCACTTGTGCTGCTCGGTTTGCTTTGCTGTGCTTGTTTTCTTGTAGGCGCACTGCAGCTGCTGGTGCAGCCAGACAGCAGCAGCAGCAACCCTGTGCAGCTCACAGTGCAGCAGCAGCAGCAACCCAACCCAGCTGGCCTAGGTGGTGCAGCAGCAGAGTGTGCAGGCATGCCTGGAGCTGGGAGCAGCAGCAGCAGCAGCAGCAGTGTGGCGAGCAACGTGCGTGCGATACAGCAGAGCAATCTGGCGCAGGACCCTGCACTGCAGCTTATGCTGGCCCAGGCAGCCACATCACACCAGGTAAGCTGTCATGACAGCAGCGTCACATGTTGCGCTTACAGTTTGATGTAACCGAATTGGGGTTAGCTCATGACTCTGGCAGAACATCAATTGTACAGCTGCCAAAGTGCAGGGTAGAGGATGCATATGTGCTGCACTTCGCATCACACAAATCGCTTAAATCCCACACGATGGAGGCTCCATGATGGAGTGTATGTCGTCTTGTACCAATGCATGTGCTGCCTCCCTGCCGCTGTTCTGCCACCCATGCTGCGCTGTCTTGATCGTACCATGTGCTGCTGACTGCACCCCTCAACAAGGCATTGAACAACAGTCAATGCTCTCGTACACACGTTGTACACCCACAACTTGTCTATAAACCCTTGTCATGCTGCCCTGTTCAACACATTGCCACGCAGGCTGCACTGTCGCGGCTGTCGCTGCTGCCGGCTGACTGCTGCCCGGTGCTGCCTGACGTGGCAGCACACTACAGGTGGCCGCCAGGCCTGCTGCAGCAGCGAGTGGACTTTGAAGCAGGGGCCGCTCCCTGTGCCGTCAAGTGCTATAACTTCAGGTGCGCTGCCAGATGGTTTGATAATATGGTATCTGCTCAATGTCAAAATTACATAAAATTGTTTGTTTTTTTTGCTGTTTTGTTGAACACCAGGTGGTGTCTGCTAGTACTGGCAGCCGTACCGCTCCCTGCATGCTGTCCGCGTTGTCACCAGCTAACATGTGTTATTTTTTTGCGCTTTGTCCCGGGGGGGGGGGGGGCAAAAAAAAG
>CADDIJ020000385.1:0-44652 GCA_902809745.2 Tetradesmus lagerheimii | reverse complement strand
CCCCCCCCCCCCCCGCCTTTGTCACAACTGCTTTGGAACATCTGAACATGCGGCAAATGACAAAGCAAGTGTGATGCTGTGTATGCAGTGTGCGCAGGTACTAATGGTAGCTGCACCGCGTCTTCGCTGCTGGGCAAAAGCTCCTTTTAAGCACTTTTCAACTTATCTGTGTTGCTGTGTGTGCCTGCAGGTACTGGCTGCCGCACCGCTTCTTCCCTGCTGTGGGCTTCAACCTAGGGCACGATGACAACAACATAAACGAGGCCCTGCTGCAGCTGCAGGCTGCAGGAGAGTTTGCAGGAAACCTGCCAGGTGCTGCTGCTGCTGCCGGTGCTGCTACTGCTGGGGCATCTGCAGCACTGCCTGAGAACAGCAAGGCCCTACAGCAGCAGCAGCAGCTGGTGGGTCAGCAGCAGGATGGTGTACTGCCGGTAGCATCAACAGCAGCTGCAGTACAACAGCAGGAGCCAGCGGTGCACAAGGATGCAAGTACGCAGCAGCCGCATCTGGCAAATACAGTGCAGCAGCCATTGCAGCAGCAGCAGCAGCAATTGGTCAGTGCCAGCGTGCCTGCTGCTTCTCCTGCTGCTGCTGCTGCTGCTGGTCAGTCGCAGCAGTTGGCAGTGATGGCAACACTGCAGCAGATGCTGAGTCAGCGGCACCAGCAGCAGCAGCAGCAGACACAGCAGCAGCAGTATCAGCAGCAGCTGCAACAGCAACAGCAGCTGCAGCAACTGCTGCAACAGCAGCAGAAACTACTGTCTGGTATTGTCAAGATAGAGCAACCCAGCTTACCAGCGATACAGCAGCAGCAGGCGCAGGCAGGCATATCGTCAGTTTTGCAACCAGGGGTACAGCAGCAGCAGCAACAACAAAAACCAGAACCTGAGCCGTTGGGTCCGTTTTCAGCACTACTGTCATCAGTGCTGAATAAATCACCCTCACCCCCACCCAAGATGCAGCCGGCAGCAGCAGCAGCAGTGGCGGATGCATCTAGCCTTCAGGACAGGGTTGGTAGCAAGCGGCCTGCGGCAAGCTTGGCACTAGACCAGCCAGCAGTAATGCCTGTGGCAGCACCTGCAGCGGCACTAGATCTGGTGGCAGCAGCAGCAGGTGCTGGCAAGCGGGTGAAGTTGGAACACCAGCCAGCAGCAGCAGCAGGCAGTGATGTGATGCACAGGAGTAATCCTGCAGACCAGCAGCGCAGCTTCCTGCAAGCTGCAGCAGGGCAGCAGCAGCTGCAACTGCAGCTCCAGCAGCAGCAGCAGCAGCCGGCGCTGCTGCTTCTAGGACAACAGCAGAGCCGTGCGCTGCAACTGCAGCTAGGCGCAGGTCTGCAGCTGCAGCTACAGCCACAGCAACAACAGCAGCAGATGATGGAGCAGCAGCAGCAGCAGCAGCAGCTTGTGTCGCTGGCGCAAGCAGGGGTGCCTCTGTCCGTGCTGATTGCACAGCAGCAGCAGCTACTGGCGCAGCTGCAGCGGCGGCAGCAGCAGCCTGGGCTGCAGCAGCAGCAACAGCAGCAGCAGGCTCAAGGGTTTGTGCGCAACCTTCTAGCTCAGCAGCAGCAGCAGCAAGCTAAGCGCAGCCTGGCAGGGCATAAGGTTCCAAAGGAGAAGCCAGCTAAGAAACCTAAGGCCCCTAAGGGCAGTCAGTCCAATGTTACCGGTCACGGTGACAAGCCAGCAGCAGCACCCAAGGCAGCAGCAGCAGCGGCAGCCGCTGCTGCTGCTGCTGCTGCTGCTGCTGCTGCTGCTGCTCGGCCTGTGTCAACCAATCGCCGTAAGGCGCAACTGGGGAAGAGGACCTGCACGAGTAGTTACACTGTGCTGCCGCAGCAGCAGCAACTGGGGACAGAGGGCGCGGAACCTGATGCAGCAGCAGCACCAGCAGCAGAGTTGGCAGCGGCGCCAGCAGCAGCAGCAGCAGCTGTGCCAGCTGATTATGAGGCGGCAGGGATAGCAGCAGCTGCAGCAGCAGCGCTGGTACCTCCTGAGCCAGAGGATGATGAACCAGCAGCAACAGCCGCAGCAGCAGCAGATGCTGCTGCAGGGCCAGATGATGAAGCAGCGGTGCTGGCAAGCAATCTACATACACTGAAGGCAGATGATGAAGCTTCACAGCAGCAGTTGCAGTTGCAGCAGTTGTCACCTGCAGCTATGCATGCTCCAGCAACTGCACTGCCAAGTCCCCTTGGTAGCCCAGGGTCACAGCAGCAGCAGCAGCCAGAAGCCATGCCACAACCGTCTGCTGCACTCAGCTACAGCCCAGCAGAGGACACAGCAGCACCACAAGCTGCTGTAGCAGCACCACTACCACCACCAGCAGCAGCAGCAGCAGCAGACAGCAGCAGCAACAGTGGCCTGATGCTCATTGGGTTGCCTGGTGCTGCCGTCATGCCTGGCATGCCTGCAGCAGCAGCAGACGGCCAGCTGGCAGGCAGTGCTGCTGCTGCTGCTGGCAGTGGAGGTACAGGGTTCAAATCCCCGCGGCTGCAGCAGCTGCTGTGGCTGCGCGACTTCTTTGCTGCGCGGGGCGTGTACCTGCAGCGGCTGGGGCTGTCCATCAAGGAGAGCGGGCCTGAGGAAGGTATGTTACACAACACATAACATGTTAGTTGACATATTGTCATGTTACAACACATTATTCAAGCTGGCTGGGCTGTTGAGTCGCGTGTTATGCTTTGCAGGACGACTGCCTGCCAGTATGTGCCGCATCTTTCCGTGCACAACCCCCTATCTTTGCTTGCCACATTCTGTCACAGTGCGTATGGTGTACCTCATACTTTCCTGCTGCTGCTGCTGCCGCTGCTGCTGCTGCAGGCATGTTTCTTGATGGCCACCCGCTGCTGCTGCCGGGCCGCCTAGGCAGGCCACGCTCAGAAGTGACGCGACTCATCACAGCACTGCAGGCAGCAGCAGACAAGCTGGCAAAAAAGGTCAAGCCACATGCTGGCAGCACTACTGCTGCTGCTGTTGCCGGTACTGTAGCAACACCTGCTGCAGCAGCAGAGCCTGCAGCAGCAGCAGTGCTGCCAGCAGTTGGCGTGCCGGCAGCTGTGGCTGTAGTGACACCTGCTGCAGCACCAGTGGCACCAGCCGGCACAGCAGCTGCTGCTGCACCTACTCTACAGCAGCAGCCTGCAGCAAGTGATGCAGCAGCTAGCGGGCCAGATCAGCAGCAGCAGCAGCAGCAGCACCAGCAGGCTGCACCCAACCCTCACCTGCTAGCTGCTGCAACGGAGGTTGCCACAGCTGTGGAACAATGCAGGAGGAAGCTTGGCCTTGGGCCTTCACCCACTGCTGCTGCGGCGGCGGCGGCGGCGGCATCAATGGCCAGCGCTGGTAGTGGTAGCTTGAGCGGTTCAGCTGCTCCTGAAACCCCAGCAGCAGCAGCAGCAGCAGGTGGTGCTGTTGCTGCTGCTGCTGCTGTTGATGGCAGCTCTCAAGCTGTACCTGTCACCCCAATCAAGAGCAGCAGCACTGTGCAGGAGCCTGTCATTGAGCCAGCAGCAGCAGCTGCAGCAACAGCAAGTGCACCTGCTGCTGCTGCTGCTCCTGCTGAGGCTGCCACTGAGCCAGCAGCAGCAGTGCCAGCAGCAGCAGCAGCAGCTCCCAAGCCTGTGCCAGCTGCTGTGAGGAGCGGGCCTGTCGGTGTCGATGCATCCATCTTGGCAGAACTCATGCAGCCCCGGCAGCAGCAGCAGCAGCAGGTCGTGAGGCCAGCAGCAACAGTGCTGGCTCCAGCAGCATCAGCACCTGCTTCAGCAGCAGCTGCTGAGTCGGCAGCCGCAAATGCACAGGGTGCAGCAGCAGCAGCAGGAGGGTCTGCCGCAGCAAAGCATCAGCAAGCTCTGACTGCAACGGCACAGCTGGCAGCAGCAGCAGCAAAGTTGCCGGCATCCAATGCTCTGCCAACTGCTGGCGTAGCCATCGGGGCTGGCAGGCCACGCATGCTGCCACAACAGCAGCTGCCTGGAGCTCCCGGCTACATTGTAGCTCAAGCGCCTGCAGCAGCAGCAGCAGCAGCTTCAGCTGCACTGCTGCCACCTACGCTGATGCGCACAATGCAGATGCCTATCAGCACTCCAGCAGCAGCAGCTAGGCCGGCAGCCCGCGCTTCGCCAGCTATGCTGCTGCCGCAGCAGCAGCTGCTGTTTGCCCAACAGATGCCACACCTACAAATGGCTGGCCTGCGCGCCTACCTGCCTGCTGCTACTGCTGCACTTGTTGCACCAGCAGTGACAGCAGCAGCAGCAGCAGCACCGGCAGCAGCAGCAGCAGTGCCACGCGGGGGTCCTGCCGCTCTGTCATTCGTGTTAGGCCCTGGAGGGCAGGTAGTGCTGCTGCCGGGAGGGGCGGTGGCACGCCCTGCTGCAGCTGCTGCTGCTGTTGTGCCGGCTGTGCTGCCTGCTCAGCAGCAGCAGCAGCCGCAGCAGATGCAGTTCCTGCCGCAGTGAGCCTCACCCTTTGAGAGTAGGGACGTGATAGGCAAGCAGTCAGCTATTTGATGGAGTCGCTTTTGCTTGAGTTGGTTTCAGTATTCTCCGCAAGCATTTGTGGATCACGCTCTACGTTGGAAATTGACTTGGTTGTGCATGCACGTGTGCAAGTTTGTTTGTTGCAGAGGTTGTGAGTGTGATCTTTGTTGCAGCGCATGACCTGGCCTGGGGCCTGCAGCGCAGCAGTTGCTAGTCAGCAATACATGTATTGCTTTGTAGCTTTAGATCATTGCCTGATCAGGTCATGACCGCTGCCAATAAGGTGATTCCAAGGTTAGGTGTGTGCCCCAGACATGTTGTGTTCAATCACCAGCAGCGGCTGGTTGTAGCCCTGGCTTGAGTTGCAGGAGTGATCGAGCCTGGCAGGCTGTTGCTCCAGGGGCTAAACCATATGGCAGTAGATTTGTAGTGCTGCAGAGGTGTGACGCTCAACAAGTTGCAGAGGCAAGGAGACAGTTGTGTGCTGCAGTGCGGCAGAAGGATGCCTGCAATGAGCATCACAGTTGGTGTAGGCAGGGGCTGTGTTGTGGCTGTGCATGTCACAATCGGTGTGCTGTTGTTTGTTGCGTTACAATCGTTGTAGTGACTGCAGGTGTGGCACATGCAAGCGCTTCTGTTGTGTCGAGTAACAGGATCGAAACACATGACCCTCCCGGGTTTCACCTTGGTGTAATATGTGCGTGCCAAATCAAGTATGTGTACGTCTGCAGTTTGCTGGCACTGTGCAACAGTACTGCTTGTTGGCACCTGGCTTGACAGGCAGTACTGCATTTCGTGCATGGATCCTGCCACGATGCCTTCAAAACGTGTAACTTTCACAACATCTGCATAATAAGGCGCGTGTTGCGAGCTGCCACTGCATCACAGCAGCAGCAATACGCGAATGCAACAACCTTGGTAGTGACAAGCTGAGTGACAATGTCAATAACTCTCCAACAAGCGCTTTCAGGCTGGCAATAGGTGATCCACAACCTGTGATTGGGACAATCAAACAAACGGAACATACCCAGAGCACCTGTGTGTGCGCACCTGCTGTACGTTGTGTTGCTTTCGCGCCTCTCGCCCTGCTATGTGTACCTCGTCGATGTATACGAACAGCTAAAACGTATACTTGAAGTTGTAACGAAGCGTTAAGGGCCCCAGCGGCCCAGGCAGCCACTGGCAGTCAGTAGAAGGGTGGCAGACGCGAGTGATCATGCAGAACATACAGGCTCAGGCTCAACAGCTTGCAGAGTCTATTGTACAAGCAACTGCCATCACGCACAATGTGGGATCGACAGCTCAGCAGCGCGCCGAGGCTGTATCCTTCTTTGAGCAGGTGAGTGCAGTGTGTGAAGGACTCTGCTGCTGACTTTCAGTGAGCTGCTGGCATCTCATATACATATTGGCATAACTTAAGACCGATAGCGTCCGTTTGCAGCAGCCACGGCATTCCCGGGGCCTTGATTGGGCTCGCAACTGTGTTTGATGCCTTCTGGCTGTACACCAACCTCTCCACCTGTACTCGTTCTGCATGTGCCCTACCGCAGCTCAAGCACGGCGAGATTCACTCTACGGTGTATGCAGCAGCAGTGCTCACTGGCAATGAGTACGCTTTGGAGGTGCAGATGTCAGCTTACACGCTGCTGCAGATCCTGGTGGGTGTTGCAATCAGCAGCTGCTCCCTGCAGCCATATGCAGCTGCGCTTGCTGCCTTTCTGCATACTAGATGCAGCTGCACCTATGCAGGGTATCCAGTCCTTTGCCGCTTTTATCCATGCAGTGCGACTGCCGAGACAGCATGCGCAGGGGCAGCACGCATTGCATGCAACTGATCGTGTTTTGTCATGGCATGTGTTGTACGGCTGAACAGTGGTTGTGATAACCAACCAAACTGCTGTTGGTGCAATGCCTGTGTTTGTAGGTGCGCAACCGTTGGGCGGAGCTGTCAGCAGATGAGCACCAGAAGATCACCCAGCTGGCATACCAGCACATGAAGGACGGTGCGTGTTTTAGCAGCCAGCAGCTGCTGAACCAGATTCTGCCGCCGTGGATATCTATGCAGCAGCGGTTGCAGGACTTGCAGGCAGCAGCAGTGGCTGCATGAGCACGTTAACGTGACATACAGCAGCAGGAGCAGCAGCATCTGACTCCATGCAAATGTCACCGCCACAAACCCTATCATCGAATCTCACAAGTTGCATCTACATGTTGAGTCTGATCTGGCAACTTGCAACATCCCCTTTGTTTGTGCCTGCTCCTGCGTTTCCACTTTTGCTGCCTGCAGTGGGCCACCTAGGGCAGCAAGCAGCCTGGCCGCTAAAGTCCAAGTCAGCCATGCTGCTCGCAGGAGTAGCTCGCCAGCAGGGCCCCGAAGCATACACGGCGCTACTGCCGCAGCTGATTTCATCAGCAGCAGAGGGCCCCATGCAGGCTGAGATCAGCTGCATGGTGCTGCAGTTTGTGAGTGAAGATTTGACGCAGTTTGAGGAGAGGGGCGGGGAGTGGAAGCGCAACTTTTTGTCGGCGCTGCTTACGTCGGTTGAGCAGGTGCTGCCCTTCATCGTGCGGCTGCTGCAGGTGAGAATGAGGAAAGACAGTGTTGCTGTTGTTATAGATAAGTACATGTGGGTCCAGTGACCATCTTACATGCTATGGTTGTTGTTATCTTCGTGTGTGTTATGTGACGTTTACAGCAGCGGCAGGTTGAGGAGGTTGAGCAGGTGCTGCCCTCCATCATGCGGCTCCTTACGTGAGTGACATGCAGTGTTATTCTTGAAACAGCTTGTGTGTTATGTGAGGGGTTTGAAACAAGGCTGGTTGAGGAGGTTGAGCAGCTGCCCTTCATCGTGCGGCTGCTGCAGGTGAGGGACAGACCCTGCGTTGTATTCAGGCAGTGTCCAGGCAGGGTGCATGTGGACTGGCGGCGTGGTCAAGGTTGCATCAGTACCATCGTGCCAGTTTTGTTCTGGCGCACGTTTGCTGCTATCATGTGCGATTGCTGCTTGCATACCGGCTTCCAGTCAGACAGCAGACAGTCAAAGCATCAATAACTGTTTAGCGCTGTTGTAACACCACATGACTCACACTTGAACGTTGCTGCCTACCACTGTTCTGCTCTGCTGTGTGCATTGCAGGAAAGCTTGCAGGCGATGCACACGTGTTGACCAGATGTATTGTTGCAGGTGAAGCTGCTAGTCTCCGTTTGTTCAGTAGAAGCAGTACAGCCTGAACATCCCTGCTGCTGTCTGCTGTGCCATGTGCTTGCAGGAGAGCTTCCAGTCCGGCAGCAGCGCCACACAACAGGGCAACATGGAAGCAGCACATGTGTTGTATGATTTCAATCTTTTTTCCTGCTGTGCCACGTGCCTTGCAGGAAAGCTTCCAATCGGGCAGCAGCGCCGCGCAGCAGGGCAACATGGAAGCAGCACATGTGTTGTACAGCTTTCAATCTTTTTCCTGCTGTGCTGTGTGCCTTGCAGGGAAGCTTTCAGTCGGGCAGAAGCGCCGCGCAGCAGGGCAACATGGAAGCAGCACATGTGTTGTATATTTAATCTTTTTTCCTGCTGTGCCACGTGCCTTGCAGGAAAGCTTCCAGTCGGGCAGCAGCGCCGCGCAGCAGGGCAACATGGAAGCAGCGCGGCAGCACGCAGCAGTGGTGTCAGCAGCGCTGGGCACGCTTGGAGGCTTTGTGGAGTGGGCGCCCATGGGCCGGCTGTGCGCGGGCAGTGTGGTGGAGGCCTGCTCGTTCTTCCTGGGGGTGCACGATTTCAGAGATGCAGCGCTGGCAGTTGTGAAGCAGGTGGGTTGTGTACATGCTACAAGGTTTATTTAAGATGTGTAGCTATGGCTAAATTGTGTAGTCTCCTGAGCAGGGGTGTTGAGCAGCAGGTGCAAGAAATAGCGCTCAAGGTGTGGAGTGGGCGCCCATGGGGCGGCTGTGTGGTGGCAGTGTGGTTGAGGCCTGCTCGTTCTTCTTGGGGGTGCCCGACTTCAGGGATGCAGCGCTGGCAGTTGTGAAGCAGGTGGGTTGTGTACGCGCTACAAGGTGTTTTTGAAAACGTGCAGCTACGGCTAGAAAGTGTAGCCCCTCCTCTGCAGGGGTGTTGAGCAGCAGGTGCAAGAAATAGCGCGTTAAGGTGTGGAGCGGACGCCTGGGCACACTGGGAGGCTTTGTGGAGTGGGCGCCCATGGGGCGGCTGTGTGCGGGCAGCGTGGTTGAGGCCTGCTCGTTTTTCTTGGGGGTGCACGACTTCAGAGATGCAGCGCTGGCTGTTGTGAAGCAGGTGGGTGGCCCTAAAAGTGATGCTAAAAGGTGTAGTGAATGGTGCGCAGTTAAACATATGGCTACAAGGTGTGGTCTCCTGAGCAGGGTTCTTGAGCAGCAGGTGCAAAATAAGGTTAAATGTGTGGAGTGAGTGCCCACGGGGCGCCTGTGTGCAGGCAGCGTGGTAGAGACCTCGTTTTTCCTGGGGTTGCACGACTTCAGGGACGCAGCGCTGGCAGTTGTGAAGCAGGTGGGTTGTGTAGGCGCTCGTACACATCCATTCTTTGGCATGCAACAGACATCAGTATTAGTAGGAGACAAAGCAATGTTGCAGGTGTCTCAGGGATGCAGCGCTGGCAGTTGTGAAGCAGGTGGGTTGTGTAGGCGCTCGTACACATCCGTTCTTTGGCATGCAACAGACATCAGTATCAGTTGGAGACAAGGCAATGTTGCAGGTGTCTCAGGGATGCAGCGCTGGCGGTTGTGAAGCAGGTGGGTGGTCTAGCGCTTTAAGGTGTAGTGAATGATACGCAGTGAATATGGTGTGGTCTCCTGAACGGGGGGGGGGGGCTGGTGAGCAGCAGGTGCAAGGAGGAGCGCTTGGGGGGGTGCATTGGCGTGCGTGGCTGCACAGAGCAATGTGCACCCGTGTCAAGGTTGCTGCATGCATGGCGCCGTTGCATATTGCTGCAATCTGATGCCTCCAGCTGCGCAGCAACTGCAAAAGTAGTACATGCGATACACACTTGTGCCCAAGAGTTGTGCCCAAGAGTTGTGCCCAAATTGATGAGGAGTTACGGCTGGGGCCAAAAGAATTTAGACACTTGCAGTTGTTGGCCAAGCACGCCCAACAAGGCCCCTGACAAGGTTGAGGCTTGCGCAGCTGCTACTGGTTGAATTTCTGCTTATGAAAAGATAACATGTTACATCATGTTTGAATGTTGTTTTGTGCAGATTGTGGGCCGCAAGCCCAACAAGGACCCTGGCGAGGTTGAGGCGTATGCAGCCACCATGGCCAAAGTGGGCGATGCGCTCACAGCAGCAGCGGCAGGCCTGCTGGCAACACCTAATGCGCAGGTGCGGCGCAGCAGCAGCAGCAGCAGCAGCGTCAGGAGTAGTAGAATGTCCACGGCGCATGCAGTGAGCTGGTTGCATCTGCATGCTCAGCAGGCAGCTGCCGATGCCAGCAGTTGCAGCGGACTCTGGGTCTGCGTTGGCAGCTGTCAAGCACTCACACCGGTGTGACATCCTGTCTGCATGTGCTTGCTGCGGTTTGGCTGAAGTTGCCACCCCAAACATGCACATGCATGTCTGCCAGGAGCACCCACAAGAAGTGAACAAACGGTGGGTAGCATTGTTATCACAAGTTTGATGTTGCCTCATTGCTTGCTGGAGGAGCTGGGTGCGGAGGGTGGCGACCGGAAAAGCAGTGCGGTCGTTATGATTACATCAGCGATGCGGTTCAGAATCGGGCAACTTCCAAGGCTGTTGTCTGCCTGCCTGCTTCCACTTGCAGGAGGAGCTGGGTGTGACAGGCGCACGCACACTAAGTGAGCAGTCGATGAGTAGCATCGTAATGAAACCTTTGATGTTGCCTCATTGCTTGCAGGAGGAGCTGGGTGCTGAGGGCGGCAGCACCGCGCGAGACCTGTACCAAACAGCTGGTGATTGCATTTCTGTTGATGTTGTTGACCGTAATTACCTCCTCCTCTTATCTGCTTGCCTGTATCTGCTTGCAGGAGGAGCTGGGTGCGGAGGGCGGCAGCGAGGAGTACGCGCGGCGCTTCTGCGGCGTGGTGGCCAGCTTTGGCGATGCGCACTGGACGCAGATGAGCGGCGTGGCGCAGCAGCACCTGCTGCTGAGACATGTGAGTGCAGCGCTGTGTGCAGCAAGCAGTGCGGCTCTTGACTTGCCAGTGCATGGGTCTGCAAAGGGGCAGCTGACCAGTAGCAGCACCTGCTGCTGAGACATGTGAGTGCAGCTACACACGGCTGTTTGGCTGCAAGTGCAGCTACACGGATGTTTGACCACAAGTGCAGCTACACGGCTGTTTGACCACAAGTGCAGCTACACACGGATGTTTGACCACAAGTGCAGCTACACACGGATGTTTGACCACAAGTGCAGCTACACAGATGTTTGACCACAAGTGCAGCTGCACAGATGTTTGACCACAAGGGCAGCTACACGGCTGTTTGACCAGCAGTGCAGCTATACACAGCTGTTTGACCACAAGTGCAGCTACGCGGCTGTTTGGCTAATGTCCCAAAGCTGCCAGTTGACCAAGCAGATGACCAAGCAGATGACCAACCGTGCAGCGCTCAGTGGTACTCTTGACGAGCCAGTGGATGGTTCGCAGAGGGGCAACTGAAGCAGCAGCAGCTTCACACCGCAGCAGTAGGAGCGGCGGCGGCGTGTTGACCGAACAGATGACCAAGCAGATGAGCAATCTTTTGGTGGTGCGATTACCTCACCAAATGTAGACGCACCATATCTGCAAGATCATTATGAATTGGATTTGCCCGCTGTTTGATTTTCAACTTTGTGTCTGCACCGTGTCTTGCTGCACCCCTCTTGCTGTAGATGCTGGAGTTCACACGCCACCCACACCTGCCCCTTGCCACAGTTGCGCTCTCCTTTTGGGGCAGCTTGGTTCGTGAGGCAGGGGCAGTGCCAGGGCCCAACAAAGCCTCCCCTATTCAGTCACCCAGGGGAGAGGGCCAGCCGCTGGTGGCTGGGGGTGCTGCTGCTGCTGGGGCTGCTGCTGCTGCAGGCGCAGCAGCAGCAGTGGATAAGAGCCAGCTGATACCACTGGAGTGCTGCCAGGTGCGTGGTGGCTGGAGCATTGCATGCTGGTGTGCAGGGGGAGCGGTTGAGTTTCTTTTTGTATGAGGCTGCAGACGCTAATGATGGTTGGACGGCGGGGCACGCATGCCTCCTGGTTGCTTCGGCGTTCACCATGTTTCCTGCGCAGCTGTCAGATATCAGATGTCTATCACGGCTCGACTGTGCAGGATGTCGTACAGCAGTTGGTCCACCTGCCAGCGCACTTGTAGGCCCAGCATCTGCTGCGCCAGCTCTGCTTCATGTGATTACTGCTCTACTGCCTGCTGATGTTGCTGCCTGCTATCTTCCTCTGCGTCCCTGGCGGTGCTGCTGCAGCTGCTGGTGCAAGGCCTAGCGGAGCAGCTGGTGCGTCTGCCTGTGCGCTTTGATGAAAGCGACGTGCCGCTGTGGGCAGACAGCGCGGCAGACTACAAAGACGCAGTGGGGCAGTTCAGGAGCCAGGTGCGGCACGCTGATGTGCCTTGTTAGTGACAGTGCAGCAATGTCTGAACTTTCTGACATGATCATGATGATGATGTTCGTGCTCTGCAGCCTGCAACCTGGTTTGTTTTGTAGCAGTCCGCCTCTGGCTTCAGTTGCTGATGATTTACCAGTTTCATCATCTCATGCTGATGCACATGTGATGCTGCTCCTCTCCGAATGCCTGCAGGCCAAGCTGGTGATCCGTGCAGCAGCCAAGCTCGCACCGAGCCCTGTGCTCAACTCAGTCGCAGCCTTCCTGCAAGCAGGCCTGCAAACAGCAGCCAGCAGCAACAGCGCAGCAACAGCAGCAGCAGGCAGCGAGGCCAGTCAAACTCCGCAGCAGCAACGCACGCTGCAGAAGCAGCTGCAGCAGGGGCATATGGCGCTTGAGGCAGATGTTATTTTGTTGGAGAGTGTGCTGCCAAGCTTGTGTGATGCGTCGGTTGTGACAGCGGCAGGGCTCAAGGAGGGCTTGGCAGCGCTGCTGCAGCAGCTGATGGCGCAACGCTACCGGGAGCCGCTGCTGGTTACGCTGGTGAGTGGCTGGTTTGATTGCATTGCTGCCACTGTTATAACCGGCAGCTGCGTGTGAATGTGCCACATGTGCACAGCTAGAATTAGCGGCGCTGCAGCAGCAGGGAGCTGCTACTGGTTACGCTGGTGAGTGGCTCGTTCTAATCGCACGGCGAACTGCTACAAGCAGGCAGTTGCGTGTAAACTTGCCACATGGCTGGGATTAGCGGCGCTGCTGTAGCAGCGAGCCGCTGCTGGTTACGCTGGTGAGCTGCAATTGAATTGTAATGTCAAGTGCCAGCCTCGTTTGAGCGACTCCCAGCGTGCGTGTTCACATTTTTTCGTGCTGTTTGTGCTGATGAGTTGCGCTTGTTCTGGCGCAGCTGCAAAGTTGTTAAGCACAGGCCAGTTGCAGGCCAGTTGATCGCTCCTGCTGCTGCAGCACACCTGTCTCTGTGACAGCCCACCCACAGGCTGCTTTCACTGGTGCCGAATTGTCTTCGTTGATTGCTTGAGTTGCCCTTTGTTTGTCTGTCTGTGCTGCAGCATGCGCGGGGGCTGGAGGCCTTCTCCAAGCTGATCCCGCTGGCCCCTGAGCTGCTGGTGCCGCTGCTGGTGACCAGCTTTGAGGCCATGGCTGCGGTGCCGCTGCAGCAGAGTGGTCAGCTGCCGCCACCCGCCAAGGTCACACTGGCCTGGAAGGAGGACGCCATGGCGCGCTTGGCTATGGCCAAGGTGGGCAGGCTTACTGATACAACTTCCTTGATAAAATTGCGTTGTTTAGAGCGAATCCTCAAGCGGTGCATGGGGAGGGCGTGGGCAGGAAGCAGTGGGTGTATGCTGAGGGAGGCTGCGGTGCTGCTGGAGCAGAGTGGGCAGCTGCCGCCACCCGCCAAGGTCACACTGGCCTGGAAGGAGGACGCCATGGCGCGCCTGGCTATGGCCAAGGTGGGCAGGCTTACTGATACAACTTCCTTGATAAAATTGCGTTGTTTAGAGCGAATCCTCAAGCGGTGCATGGGGAGGGCGTGGGCAGGAAGCAGTGGGTGTATGCTGAGGGAGGCTGCGGTGCTGCTGGAGCAGAGTGGGCAGCTGCCGCCACCCGCCAAGGTCACACTGGCCTGGAAGGAGGACGCCATGGCGCGCCTGGCTATGGCCAAGGTGGGCAGGCTTACTGATACAACTTCCTTGATAAAATTGCGTTGTTTAGAGCGAATCCTCAAGCGGTGCATGGGGAGGGCGTGGGCAGGAAGCAGTGGGTGTATGGCGCGCTCAACGATGGTCAAGGTGGGAGCAAGGTTGCTTGTTCACAACACGCTCAACACGTTAGCAGCTGGTCACCAAGATGATCTGGAGGGCATGCGCTTGGTTTTGGTCAGCACAGGCTGCAGAGCCCCTGAATCAGAGTACTCTAGTGGGCAGCTCCACCGGCCATGCATGTGCTCGTGTTTTCACTGACAGGTCGGCTGCTACGCTGTTATGTCTTTTACGCTGCAGGTGGTGCTGAATGTGGCCAAGGAGGCGCCGCCTGCCTTCTTGGTCTGATGTTTGTGCTGCTTCATTGCTGTCATGTTTTGCTTGCAACTTCAAGACCTGAGCGGGAGAAGCATGCAACGGCTTGCTTGGCAACGAACAATCCTGGTCCGCTGGCGCTGACGTCTGCGTGGTGTACCATCCGCCAACGTTGTTGTTCGCGGCTGCAGGTGATGCTGAATGTTGCCCAGGAGGCGCCGTCTGCCTTCCTGCTGCACCTCGAGGCGCTGGTGGGGCGCATCCAGCAGCTGTGGGACGCGGGGCAGCTGAGGGAGGGAGAAAAGGTGAGCAGCACTCGTGTGTGCAGCATGTTTGGTATGCAGTTATTGAGTGATCGTCGGCGCTGTGAGATGCACTCAGCAGCTGTGGGACGCGGGGTAACTCAGAGAAGGAGAGAAGGTTAGCAGAGTTAGTGTGCAGCATGTTTGGAGAGCGGTTATTGTCGGCGCTGTGAGGTGCAATCAACAGGTTCGAATTGTAATATAGAGATGGTGAGAGTTTGAGAGCAGCATAGGGCTGTGGTGGTGCTGTGCCGGTGCCGTTGCTTGTGTTGTTGGTTGACCGCTCGCGGGATCATGGGCGCATCCAGCAGCTGTGGGACTCGGGGCAGCTGAGGGAGGGAGAAAAGGTGAGCAGAACTCGTGTGTACAGCTTGTTTGTATGCAGTTATTGAGTGATCGTCGGCGCTGTGAGATGCACTCAGCAGCTGTGGGACGCGGGGTAACTCAGAGAAGGAGAGAAGGTTAGCAGAGTTAGTGTGCAGCATGTTTGGAGAGCGGTTATTGTCGGCGCTGTGAGGTGCAATCAACAGGTTCGAATTGTAATATAGAGATGGTGAGAGTTTGAGAGCAGCATAGGGCTGTGGTGGTGCTGTGCCGGTGCCGTTGCTTGTGTTGTTGGTTGACCGCTCGCGGGATCATGGGCGCATCCAGCAGCTGTGGGACTCGGGGCAGCTGAGGGAGGGAGAAAAGGTGAGCAGAACTCGTGTGTACAGCTTGTTTGACATGCAGCTATTCAGTGGTCGTGCTGTGAAGTGCACTCAGCAGCTGTGGGGCGCGGGGCAACTCAGAGAAGGAGAGAAGGTGAGCAGAACTCGTGTGTGCAGCATATTAAGTATGCAGTGCTTCAGTGGTCAGTGCTGTGCGGTGCACTCAGCAGCTGGGGGCTGTGTAGCTGAGAGCTGGTGGAACCATAGGGGTGCAGCAGATTCCCATGTCTAGCATTTGGCACCTGATGGCTGCAGTCAGCGGTTGGAACATGCTGGAACGAAGCATGCTTCCGTCACACCATGTACTTCGTCAACTTTGCATCTGTGACCCATCTGCAGGTTGCCTTGCAGGAGGGCCTCATGACTGCGGTCAGTGGCTGCGATGTGCAGCTGCACACATCTAGCAGCCTGGTTGATCACCCGCACCAAACTCTGTGTCTTGCCACTTAACTGCTCGCTGCAGGCAGCACTGCATGAGGGCCTCATGGCCGCCGTTAGCGGCTGCAATGTGCAGCTCGTGCCTCAACTCCATGTCATGAATACCTTCTGCCACCATGCTGGGTCTGCAGGTTGCCTTGCACGAGGCCCTCATGGCTGCCACACCCATCTGCACAGGCAGCAGCCTGATCCACCACCCGCACCCACCTCTGCAAATTGCCACTTCACTGCTCACTGCAGGTGGCACTGCACGAGGGCCTCATGGCTGCAGTGAGCGGCTGCGATGTGCAGCTGCAGCACCAGCTGCTGGACTGGCTGCTGCGCCCCGTGCACGCCAAGTGGAGCACGCAGGCCTGGCTGGGCCACCTGGCAGGGCCTGCAGAGTTTGCTGCTGAGTACATGCAGCATGAGGTGCAGGGCAGCGCTGTGGTGGTTGGCAGCAGGTGAGGCTTCTGGCAATGCTTTGACCTTAAGTACTTGTGAACTACAATTTCAGTTAGATATGATGCGCGTGGGCGACTGATTGGCTGCGTTGTGTAGTAGGGGTTTGGGTAATAGGGGTGTGGGTGGGAGCACGCAGGCCTGGCTGGGCCACCTGGCAGGGCCTGCAGAGTTTGCTGCCGAGTACATGCAGCATGAGGTGCAGGGCAGCGCTGTGGTGGTCGGCAGCAGGTGAGGTTTCTGGCAGTGCTTGGACCTTTGGTTTGGCAGCAGGTCCGCAGTGTGCATCTGATCACCAACTTGCGGATTTTGCCCTGCAGTGCTCTGCAGTGTTGCTTTACTGTGCATGCTGCAGTGTGGCGTATCATGCACATTGCTCCGCCTTGTGTTTGCTGACAGTGTACCGGCAGGCAGGCCTGTCATGATGGAGGCCAGCCGCACTTACTGCTGATGCTCTGCGAGCGTGTACTGCTGCAGACTGAACACGTTGTGCTGCCTGTTGCTACGGGCACTGCTGTCTGCTGCTTGCAGTCCGCAACGCTGGTCTCTGCACCACGAGCTACAGCTGTTTGAGCGAGTGCTGCGACGAACTCCGCCACCAGATAAGCAGGCAGCAGCAGCAGCAGCAGCGGACCCGCAGCAGCAGCAACAGCAACAGCAGCAGCAGCAGCATCCCTTCACGCCGCATCTAGAGTGGAGCTTGCTGCCTGTTGCTGCCATTACGCGCTGCTTGCACGGCATGTACACAGCTGACATACAGGTGGGTTGATTTGGTGCAGCCGCACTCACATCCACACACTTGCATCGTGCAGTGATTCACCCTGCAGTATGCAGAACAGCAGCCCTGTATAGTTGATCTGCAATGATATAGCTTCCACCTGAGCTTAGTCAGCCGTCGCGTGACCTGCAACATACTGCCAGGGGTTGGATGTAGCTGCTGTCAGGCAAAGAGGAATGTATAGCCTTCTGGCCGGCTGGGGAACCCACCGCTGGTGGTTTGAGTGTGGACCTCCTCTTTGGTTGCCCCCTCTTGCTGGAACAATGTGGAATTGACCAACGTTTCATGAATTGACAGCTGACCAGTGCCTGCTATTGTCCTGCCTGTCTGCACCCTGCAGGGTCGGCTGTCTCCCATCGCTGCTGCCTTCAGAATGGACCCAGTGGAGCGGGCGCTGCGGGTGGGGGGAGAACGGGAAGTGGCCAAAAAGTCGGAGGAGGAAGCAGGCACCATAGCAGGTGAGCGCAGCAGTTGTGACAGTGTTGCAGCTGATGTAGCATTTGTCAGAAGGTGTGTATGTTCTGTATGACAGATGCACAGCGTGCGGGAGAACCAGGTGGCCAAGCATAGAGAGAACTCGGCGCAGTAGCAGGTATGGCTAGCGACAGACTGCATCCTGGCGAGATGCATGGTGCTGTTGTGTTGCATGCTGTGCCTGCTTCAACCCAGCCACCAACTATTGGCCCTTCCTGTGCTCTGCTGATCTTGCTGTCCCCGCATTCTTTTCTCATATTGCAGGCCACAACGTGCCTGCGTTGCGCTACTGGCTGCGCTCCATTCGCGAGGGCTGCTACATGATCACATCCTACGCAGCGCAGCACGTCGGGAGCACCCTCTGGTTCAACGCACGGCTCAGTAGCACTCTGCCACAAGCCCTAGCCTCACACCTAGACGTTATGGAAGATCGCCACCTTAGGATACTGCTGCGGCACGGCCTCACCCCCCTCATGGTGCATTGCCCCGTTCAAGCAAGGCCAGCTTGGCTGCTGCCGATCCTCAGCAGCATGCTGCCATTGATGCATCAGCGGTTGAGCAGCAGATGGGGGCAGGTGGCTGCAGCAGCAGCGGCAGCGGCGGCTGGTGCCGCCAGCGGGCAGCAACACCAGCAGCAGCTGTCAGATGAGGTGGTCGGGGAAACGCTGCTGCGGGAAGTGACTCGGGAGTATGTCGGCATGCTGGTAGAAGCAGTGCGGAAAGCAGGCGCGGTGCCGGGGCTACCTGGCAGCAGCAACAGCGGCGGCACTGCCAGCGCCAACGGTGGCGCGGCAGCAGTTGCAGCTAACGCTGCAGCAGCAGCGATAGCGGGTGTGCCGGCCGCAGCCCCAGCTGCAGCAGCTGGTCCGTCTGAGTCTGTGGTAGAGACGCTGTGGCAGTATGACGGCCAGGCGATGCAGGCTCTGATGGCGACTGCTGTTGCGGGCATGTGCTGGCCTGACGCACCATCAGCTGGCAAGTGCACGACCATCTGCAGGTGAGGGACAGATGCAAACATCTCGCTGCAGTGGTGTGACAGGAATGCTGGTATCTTCGTAGACCTGCAGTCAGGTTTCGTGTGTGTGTGTGTGTGCGTGCGTGCGCGCGCGTGCGTGCGTGTGTGTGCGCGTGTACAGTGTACGGCTGCGACTGTGGCTGTGGAGTCGACTGCTGCGCTTGTAGCATGCTGGCATGCGTTGCCACGCACAATTTGCATGTGCATGTTACAAAGGGTGTCTGTTGTCATATGTACTCATATAATACTATTGATCATGCACCTGCTGCTGCTGCTGCTGCGTTAGGTGTGTTGCCGCGCTGGCTGAGGCCAGCCACCCTGAGCTGGAGCTGCTGGTGCTGCCAGGCATGCTGCGCAGCGCAATGCTCTCCGCAGTGCAGGTGCGGGGGAGACTGTTGCAAGATGCCGTGTGCTATAGCAGAACCTTGTTGCTAGTGATCGCGGGTGTAGGTTGCGTTGCTGCTGGTGCTGCCAGGCATGCTGCGCAGCGCAATGCTCTCCGCGGTGCAGGTGCGGGGCGAGCAAAGTTGCGTCAACTGCTCTTTGTTGCAGCAGGCCATGGCAATGCTGCTGCAGCTGCTGTACTTCTTGGTGGACTCGGCAGGCTGTGTGGCAACTTCTGCCTGAACGCCTCACCCTTCGTGCAGAAGACGTGGTCACAATTCCCGTGTCGTGCCAGCTCGAAGTCTGGCTACCTGTACCCCTGTGCATGCGATGTCCCTGTGCTGCCATCAAGTGTCAATTGTCACTGTCAGTTCAAGGTGATGCGTGCACTGTTGCTATTTGTTGTGGTGGGAACGACCCTGAGCTATTGCTGCTGCTGCTGCTTGCTTGCTGCTGGCAGGTGTCGTCCATCACGATCCAGCCAGAGGTGATGCACCTGCTGCGGCAGCTGCTGGTGACGTGGCTGCCTCGCAGCGAGCCCATGCGGCAGGTGCTGCTGGCGCTGCCACACATGGACCAGCAGGTGAGGCTGCAGTGCATCTGTACAGCGTCAAGTGTCAAGTGTTTGAGGAAGGATGGGCTTTAGCACACGTGTGACTGTCACATGCGGCACGCGTCACGGGTGGAGGCCATTATGTAAGCGCTGCTGAAGCTGAATGTTGTTCAATAAAGGGTGCAACACGTGCAGCTGTCCACCTGCTGTGCATGTGCTGCAGGTGCTGGCGTCGTTCCAGGAGCAGCTGCTGGGCCAGAACAGTGAGAAGGACCAGCGCTCACTCATCAAGCAGCTGCTGGCAGAGGCTGGCGGCGAGCAGGCTCGCACCGTGCTCAGTGCCATCAGCAAGGTGCCGGTCGCAAACGTGGCCGAGCCCAAGGCCAAGCAGCAGGCGCAGCGCAGCGAAGCAGACGAAGTGCGGTGGGACTGGTCCGAGGCTGGCATTGCGCTGTGAGGTGTGAAGTTCATGCAGCGGGGTACTGTGAAGTTTGCAGCTTGGGGAAGGGAGTAGATGCACACAAGGGAGTGTTCAGCGCACGCTGAGATTTGTACTCGTACTTGTGGGTTGATGCCAGTGCAGTGCTGCTGTGTCTGTGGTCCCTAGAGACATGTTTTCGGGCAGTTGCTGCCCGTTGAGATAAGGGGCGCTTGCCATGGTGCAGCATGCCGGTGCGCTGGAGTCGCTGACCGAATCCAGCTGATGGTAGACGGTCGATGTGGTGCCCAATGAGCCTGTCGTTGGCTCGAAAATGGGCGTTGTAACATTCAAAATGTGTGCAAATGTGAAAATTTGAGCAGTTCGCATGTTGTCGCGGATCATTTGCTCATGCGGGCGCCAATGACATCATTGGCACTGCACGTCTTACATGGTAGTTTAATCGCTGGCGTTTTCAACGGTTGTCCTGCGTCACTATCATATGCTAGGTGCTGCTGCCAGTGCATGTTACAGCTTGTACAGGCTCCGCTGTGCATGGCTGCCATACTAGTAGTACTAGCATTTTAACCACAGCAGGCCTGCTTCTCGTGCCGGACAGCTTTGAAGCTGGAATTCCAGTTGGCTGGTGACTGCAACCGGTGTTTGGGTGTTTGGGCTTCTTTGTGTTGGGGACGGTAGGGGTTAGGGAACCAGGGAGAGAACCGAAGAGGGTCCAGAAGGTGTAGTCAGTGTTGCTGTACATATGAGACAGATGTTGTAACATGTCGCGTATTCTGCACTGTTCAACAGGGCTACACGTCATGTCATGGTTTCAGTCACCTTGGGGCCCCAGCTGTGCAGTGGAAATCAGCACCTCAGCTGTGTCCGTGTGAGGTGCGTTTATGTGTCAAATATATGGAGTTGAGTCTCTTCAGAAGAACGATCTGCGGACTCCGGGGCGGAGGCACCTCACCTTCCTCGGCAAAAGGCAGCTTCCTTGTCTTGGGCAAGGCAGGGGTTAGGGACAGCGGCTGGGGACCCCCGGCTGTTTACCCGCTATCCATCGTCAGTGAGTCCTTATACAGCGCAGGCCGTGCTGGGTATCATGCATCAACCTCTTACACACGTTCCCCCGCCAAAACAGTTCCGAGTGTTTGTTATGTTCAAAGCTACAAGCTCCGTTGTACACGCTGACGAAGTATAGAACAATGACGCTGCAGCCATCGTAGCTATGTTGTTAGGCTGAGCTGTGGTTCATAGGAATTCTGAAGTCCTTCGGAATTCCAGGAGAGCACCTCCTTCGCACAAGCAGACCAGCGTAAGGTTTTCAGCAATGATAGACGCAACCAAGCTCGGACTCTCCCTTCATGGAGAGACAGCGCTTCAGTTGCTGCAAGTAGTCTATATGGCAGTGGGTGCTTACACAGCAGCTCATATGGTGGCCCCCTTACACCTGCTGCTCATCCTGGTCATTGGAGGCGTGTCCTTGAAGCTTCCCAGCCACCAAAGCAGCTACATACACATCTGTGCGCTCAACAGCCCCGGCTGGGCGTTGATAGCAGCTGCCGTTAGCCAGTGGGCTGGACAGCTACTGCTGAGCAGCAGCAACGTGTCTACCTGGCTCACAACATCACTGCTGGTTGGCGCTCTGGGCATGCTGCCCTAAACATGGCTCAAGGCACGGCTCTGCAGCACCCCAGCTTCAAGGCAGAGCAGCATCTCTGCGGTGAGTAAGGATTGCTGCACAGGAGCAGCTGCTTGTGCACATGGGCAGTTTCATTAGCACTCTCGGCAGCCGTCTGCCAAATCATGCCAAATCGCATCGTGTTGCAGGTTCACTTCGAGTACAGTGTCGGCTGTTTTACTTGTCGGCTGCAGCAGCTGCATGTCCTGGAGTTGATGCCTGCTGGCAGTTGCAGGAGCAGCTGCAGTATGCAGCAACATGATGTTGCAGCTTTGCAGGACAGCTGCACTGCAGATGGACATGCATCAACAATTCACACATGCCCGGCCTCATGCGGCTGTCTTACTGCTGCTGTGCTGCTTGTTGCTGCTTGCAGGACGCATGCCAGTCGCCAGCTTCATCTTTCATCCCCTGTTCCACGTCCTTCTGCTCCAGCCTGTCCCCTTGCACCTCATCAGGCTGGGAGTCTTACGAGCCATCAAGCCCTGCAGCACCACCTACACCAGAAGATGCCGCTGCCCCTGAGCCAGAGCTGCCTGACATGACAACGCTGACAGTGCCAGAGCTGCTGCAGTGGATAGCCAAGGCTGGTGAAGCTGCCAGCAGTGCAGACGCAGGTGCAGCAGCTGCAGCAATGGAGCTGGCAGCGCGGTGTGCTAGCAGGTCATCAGCAGCGGCATCACAGGCGCGTAAAGACCTGCAGGCTGCCATTGTGGAGTGCCCAGACGCTTTCAGGGGGGCAGTAGTGCTGCTCCAGGCCGATTCATTGGATGCTGGCGTCCAGAAGGCGGCTGCAACAATCGTACGGGGTGCAGTCTTCCAGCACCCTAGCAACGCATCAAGCTTCCTGGGCTGTGAGGGAGCCCTGGACAGCCTGGCCAACTTGCTGAGCAGCAGCAATGCAGGCATCCTTGAGCAGGCAGTCTGGTCACTCTGGGGCTTGTCAACTGCCGGCAGCACCGCATGTGTCGCCATTGTAGCGCACGCTGGCATCCTCCGCTGCCTGCCATTGCTGCTGGCGGACCCCTATGAGGATGTCGGCAGCAAGACAGCATCGTTGGTAGAATATTTGGCAGATGGCAGCCAGGTCATCAGTCTGTGCTTGGCAAGGCCCACATAATCCTCCCGTTAGCAGATCTGCTGAGCAGCAACACAACGGCACTGCACGTATGTATGCTGCTGGTGCTTTGAGGGTCCTGGCTGCTGGAGCTGAGGCCAAAGACATCATTGGAGGCCAGACAGATGCAATCCAGCAGCTGGTAGCAAGGGTGCTGCGTGGAGGCAGCTTCAGACTGCAGACATATACTGCAGACATGTACACCTCACCGCAATCACTTCGAGCCATAGTTCAAGACCACCCTGTGAACACTCAAATCAACAGGGACATGTATAGAGGCATTAGTGTGTCTAGCATTTATAGTCGTGTGGTTGACCGCCTCATGCACCTCCGCCTAGACCCAACTATGGAGAGCCTAGGTGTGCGTGCTGTTACACAGTGTGGTTTTCGCAAAGAACATGGCACAATTGATGCGTTGTTCACCCTTACGCATCTCATTAACAGGGCCCGCCACCAGCGTAAGAAGTTGTATGTTGTGTTCATAGATTTTAAGAAAGCTTTTGACACGGTTCCTAGAGACTTGTTGTTGGCACGTTGCAGGCAGCTTGGCATCCATGGCCGCTTCTTGTCTCTATTGGAGCGTCTATATGACACCATCCAGCTACAGGTGTCTGTGAATGGCAAATTGGGTGACCCTATTGATACGTGCCTTGGTACTAAGCAAGGAAGTGAGCTGAGCCCGCTGCTGTTTGGGTTATTTATTGAGATGCTGCACGAGTTGATCACAATTAGAGGCAAGCCTGTTCCAGGTGGGGCTTCTGCTCCTCTTGGACCCAAGGTTGGCTCTCTTCATGTGCCTGATTTGCTCTATGCGGATGACGGCTGCTTGATTGCTGAGTCGCCGGCAGACGCGCAATGCTTGTTGGATTGCTTGCAGTTGTTTTGTGAGATCACTGGCATGGAAGTCAACATGCAGCCTAAGAAGACGTGTGTGGTGGTGTTCCGTGGCAAACGTGTGCCACGCCCGCGCTCAACTGCGTTCACGTATGCTGGTCAGCCCCTGAGCATTCAGAGCAGCTACACATACCTTGGTGCAGTGTTGCATGAGACCAAAGGTCTGCAGCCGGCAGTTGATGCTTTGGCAGCGTCTGGGCTCAAGGCCATGCATACCCTCTTTGGCCGCTTCCGTAAGCAACGCATCACACAATACGACATGAAGTGCCGCATGTTTGACATCATGGTTGAGCCTGTTATGTCATACGCATCTCATGTGTGGGGCCCCGAGTTGTGCCATACAGGCTTGTTCAGGCGCACAGGGTGGCGCATGTCTGCAGCTGACAAGGTGCATGTGTCCTTCCTTCGCTACATGACTGGGGCTGGGCAACGCTCCAGCATTGATGTGCTGATGCGCGATCTTCACCGCTCGCCTGTTCAGCACCATTGGGTTGTGCTGGCGGCGCGCTGGTGGGAACGCCTTAGGGCCATGCCCGTTGATCGTCTTGCGCGGGTTGCGTGGGTGTCGGATGTGGAGTTAGCATTGAGTGGTTGCAAAACTTGCTGGACATACTATCTGCTGCACACTATGCAACGCCTTGGTGTTATACAGCAGGCTGCATGGCGTGGGCCTGGGGTGACGGCTGCAAGTGTATGTGGGCTTGAGTTGCATGCTACAGCCGTGTCTGCTGCCCTTGCACGCTTGGTTAAGCAGGGGTGGGCCGATGCAGGTGCGGAGGATGCTGACCAAGAACAGCACCAATCATCATGTTACTATGTGCACACATGCTGCCTGGTGCATCCTATGGAGGCTGATGCTGCTTTTGACCGCAACACACAACCTCAATACATGCAATTATGCTTGCCGTTCCGGGTGTTGCAGTGCCTTGCACGGCTTCGCACTGGGGCTGCACAGTTGGAGGTGCAGCTGGGTAGACATGCCCGCCCTCGGGTGCCCAGGCAGCAGCGGTTGTGTAGACTGTGCTCGTGTGCTAATCCTGTTGCAGCTAGCCGAGCAGTTTGGCGCACACGCGTGCACGCCCGGACTGGGACCTATGACAATGTGGAGGATCTCAAACACTTTCTGCTAGAATGCCCTGCATATGACCACTTGCGCGGTGCCTGCCCTAGTGTGTTCTATCCTGCGGGTACTGTAGATCGCTATGCTAACGAGTTGGTGCCGCGCATTCTAGACTGTGAGGATCAAGAGGGCTTGGCTGTGGTGGTTTATCAGATGTGGTTGTATCGCTCAGTGTTGCTGGGGTTGTCCCCTGACCATCAAAGTGTGCCAATTCAGCCTGAGGGTTATGTCCCTGTAGATGACGCCTTAGACGCTGTTGCTCCTAGCCCGTGATGAGTTTAGGTTACTTGACGAGTTACACATGCATCCTGTCACATTATTGGTTTGCTGCCGCCTTTATGCCGCCTTAGTTGCCCTGCCTATCTCTCTGGCTGTGTGATCTTGACAACATGCTTTTTGGTTGGTGTGCTTCTTCAGCACATGCTGTTGGCTGATTGGGGTGTGTCACTGACACACCGCAGATATAATCTTATGCTCAATCTGGAGAGACCCTGTGCTCAACGGATGGCCTCAATGGGCTACATTGTGTGCTCATTTTCTTTCGTCACGCGTTGACGTTGTGCTCATTTTGGGGTGGCTCACACCATCTGAGATGGTGACTGGACCCACATGTAACTACTCTCTCTCAAATCCTGCACACAGCTTGCACACTGAAGAACGTAGTGCGGGCATTGTGTGGTGCTGGCCTGGAGTCAGAGGCAGCAAGTGCTGGTGCTGCAGCATCCCCTGCTACAGCACAGCAGTCGGCAGCTGCAGCTCTGCTGCTGCTGCTTTTGCAGACAGACAGGACCCTGGTGGCAACTTTCGCGCAGCACGATGTCTGCAAGCCCACAGAGTCTGGAGGCTCTTGTGGGCATCGTTGACGCCTGCATAACGAGCTGGTATGCAGGTCAAGCTGCTGAGATCCTGCAGCTGGTGGGTGACTCTGCAGCCATGCGCCCCAGCATCCAGCAGGCAGCGTTAGCCCTGATCAACAGCAGCAACAGCATAGCACGCAGCGCAGCGGCAGGGCTGATCACACACAGTGCCTTAGGATATGCACAGCAGTGCTTCATAGTTGAGAGCACACACAAGCAGGACGGCAAGTTGCCATTCTGGCAGGACATCTCCACGTTGTTTGCAGAAGTGGAGGAGCCTATCAGCGCGATGTATGCTTCAGACGGCCTGCAGACACTGGTAGAGCTGCTGCAGCATACAGACCCTGACGTCCGCCAGCAGGCAGCACGCAGCCTGATTCAGATGGTGACAGGTTACGCAAGCGCCACAATCATGAAGGTGATGCAGATGGTGACAGGTTACGCAAGCGCCACAATCATGAAGGTGATGCAGATGGTGACAGGTTACGCAAGCGCCACAATCATGAAGGTGATGCAGACAGCAGGCATGCACGGTCGGCTGCTGCGGCTGCTGCAAGATGAGTGTGCGGAGCTGCGCAGGCAGGCAGCAGAGATGCTGGGCAACCTGTGCAGAACAGATGACACAGAAGGCACCAAGGCATTCTACACAGCTGCGCGAGGTGACGAAGTGCGCGAGGCTGTCGTTGCGCTGCTTGCACTGCTAGGTGACCCAGTGCCAGAAGTGCGCAAGGAGGCTATGGTGGCGCTGGGCCACTGCTGCAATCACTACGCTGCCTGTGCTGCCATGGAACAGCAGCGCGGTGCTGTGGACAGGCTGGTGCAGTACCTGAGCAACGAAGATGCTGGCATGCGGGAGAAGGCGGCTTTCACCTTTGCAAACATTTGCGTGCACAGCACATCAGCTGATACAGTTGGCAAGCCGTCAACGGTATCGCTGCTGCTGGCCAAGCTGGATGGCAGTTACCTGATCATACATGAGGGAGAGAGCGAGCAGGCAGCGCGTGCACTAGGCAGCCTGGTGAATAACGCGGCGATTGCGCGTGTAGTGCGCGGCATGCCCAAGGCCATGGCAACACTGCAGCAGCTAGCTGCTGTGCCTGGCACAGAGCCTGCCCAACCTGGTGTTTCCTGGAAGTTACGAGAGCAAGCGGAGCGTACGTTGGAAAACATAAGTCTCAGCGGCATGGCGTCTGGTGTGACCATCTCCACTGGCACAACTGCATTCACTGCAGATGACAAGAACCCATCAAAGCAGATGTTGGACAATGCAGCAGATGTTGCTGTGAAGCAGGCGGGCAAGGTGGATGCTGTGTGTGCTTCAAATCAATCAGGTGATGGAGCTGCTGCAGTGCAGCGGCGAGTAGTGCGGGTCCGCCGGTCGCCTGGGCCGAGCGCCCGCGAGTGAAGCAGCTGCTGGGGAGTGCTAATGATCAGAGTGTCATGGTGTGCATGCGTATGACTGACTGAAGGCATCCATCAGGTGCCATATTCTCTCAAGTGCTGCTGCCAGGCAGGCACTGCTTCAGTGAGGCTGAAGCAAGCATGGCATGCCATCGGCTATGTATTTCTCGAGGACGGGTACGATGCTGGCAGACTGGTTCGGGATTGTGTGGTTGGTTGCCTTGTGGTATGCTTGTGGTGTTGGTTGGATTGTTGTATGCCTGTGGTGTTGAGCAGCATTCGTCTTGGGAGAGTGCTGTGCATTGTGGCCTGCAGTACAATGCACCGCCAGGGGGATGTTTAGGCTGTGCGGTTGTTTTTGGGCTCACAATGCAGCAACATATGTCAGAGTGCAATGGTGCCTCTGGAAGGCAACACATGTTGGCAATCAGGCAGCTTGGCTTGCAAAGTACAAGCAGCATTGGCGCCATGTAGCTACATGCTGTCACAGCTTCGCACGTTGTGACGCTGATGCACATAAGCATGGTGTTTGGGCATTCAATGTTGAGCACTGAACAGGCACAGAACATGTATATGACCGCATGCATATGTCAAGTGCATTAGTCGGTCAGCGGCTGATCTGAAGTAATGGCAACTGTGCCGGCAGCAGCAGCAGTCGTCTTTGCATACGGATGACACCACTGGCCGATGGGCACTTGCAAGCGGCAGAAGCAATACGTGCAACAGTTGCAGGGTTGGCAGCAGCATGAAGCACTGTCCAAGCCCCTGCAGTGGTGTGGCCGGCATGTGCCGCTGGCATGGCCTGCATGTTGTAAATCATGTGATCTTATCCCGGTGCCGCAGAGCAGACAGCTCAGTTGTGTGTGTGTGTTTGCTGCCGGATGGTTGACTTGATGATGTAACACCAATGAGCTGCAGGCTAGCTGATGCATTCGAATGCATGTGAATTCATACATGTATTGGAAGAAGGCGTATCCGCCTGAACAGCTTGTAAAGATGTCTGAGCTGGATTTGATGCCTTGTATCATTCCTGTTGTCCAGCAATTCATCTGCAGGTGTGGGGTGCTTCGCTGGGGTGCTGCTGCTCTGCAACCACTGATCACACTGTACTGCTGTCTGGAAGAGTGAGAAGGCGTGCTGGTGGTCGCTGCACGCCGAAACAGCGACATATAAAGCACGCCAGCTGTAGTATTAATACAATTTGAGAAGAACCAAGCGAATAGACATACGTGATAGGCGAGAGCTATGACAATGTACCTGTGTGCGTGTCTCCTACGAGTAGGATTATGCACCCTCCTCCACCCACAAGAAACCACCCACGCTTGGAGGAACTATTCCAATCATACTTCAAAAATCATCTATGCGGTTTGCTAAAGCTGTGACATTGAATATTGTTGTTCGTACGTGTGTCTGGCAACTGAACTTCACATGGCCCTGCACAGCTCGAGCTTGCTGAACCGCGGCAGCCTGCAGCCTTACAGGCTGTCGCCTCCTCACTTATGTCACTCTGTACAAATCCGTGTGCAGCATGTGAGTCGAGGCAGGATCCTCAGAACAGCAGAGGTTGCTACTGCAGAAAGAGCTGAGCCATTCGTGCCTGAGCGCAGCTACCTAGACGGCGAGCCAGACCACGTCTGGCGCAATGGAAAGCCTGATTACACTGTCGTTAATCAGGCGTACCTGGCAGGCAAGACACGCAACTGGGTAGCTGGCTCCTTGGGGGCGGTCGTAGAGTCTGTTGTGAAGACGCTGGAGATGGAAATCAGCCACAAGGTGGGGCCCCTTGCAGGATGTACAGGAGCAGGGAAAATAAATCTCTGCTAAAGTTGCCCATTGAACTGGGGATGCTGGTGTTCGTGAAATATACAGTGACATGCAGGGTCAGTGCTGTACAGCGCGCCGCTGCACAGCACACAACAGATGCTTTGCAGCCAAGGGCTTCCACTTGTTTCGTAGTTGAGCATGCGCTCATCCATATGCATAAGCTCATATTCACTGATAACCTACGCCCTAAACCCTGCTGCGCCCTGCAGACGCGCCCCGAGTACATCAAGACGTTCACTCCTGACTTTCGTTACTCCCAAAACGGCGGCACCGCCATTGACACAGCAGAGCTCATCCAGCGCGGCTCCTACAATGTGCTAATCAACGACGCCTCCTACACCAGTCGGAACTTCAGCTTTGAGGACTCACATGATGCCTTCAAAGAGGTGCGCTGGGGTGTTACTCCATCCACATGCACAGGGCATGTTAATCCAGCCTGCAGCCTGGACCACTGCACCAGCTGTTGATCTGCCCTCCGATGTGCACCACCACCAGCAGCAGCATTTATACAGGCAGCGCTGGTGTGCTAAGATAGCAAACTGATGTCAATAGTTGCACTTATCTGCATAGTTGCAGGACGTGTTGGGTGGTTTGTGCAGGCAGCAGCACAGGCTGTTTCTCTGCCCTGCTGCTGCCGCCGTCTCAGAGCAACTGCAAACACGGCGCAAATAGCCTCACAGATGGTTGCAACGAATACAGTGATAGTCAAGTGCTTGCAACCAAGCGGAGCCAGAGTACACAGGTGCCACCTGCAGTGTCTTTCTATTTATTGGCTGTGCCCCTGCAGGCTTTTCCTGGTGGCTTTGCGTGGGAGTGCCTTGACGTGCTGGCAGGCCCACCCAAGGTCACTTTCAAGTGAGGCACCCCGCTGCTCATGCCTATTATGCTGTCATAGCATTGCGCATATGAATGTTTCATGATGTCTACAGCTGCACGGACATGCGGCAGAATGAGGCGAGCTGCTGGTTTGAATGCGTGTGGGTACAGAGCCATATGGCGCAGCATGCATGGTGCATGGTGTTCATGCGTCAGCCGTGGCTGCGGCAGCACTTGCTGCCAAGTGGTCTGCCATGCATATCTGTTCTTTCTGCTGCTGCTGTTGCTGCATGCAGGTGGCGTCACTAGGGTCAGTTCACGGGTGCCTATGCAGGCCATGAGCCCACAGGCGAGACCATTGAGCTGTACGGCATGGCTATTGCCACTGTGACAGACAACCTGCAGGTGAGGCAGTGTCATCATTATCACCATCATGTCATCCATTCGGGCCATAGGCAAGGCAGTGTGCGGCACTTGCAGGATGCATGTTGGAGGCTGGGTGAATGATTCTGATGAGCTTTATGGCATGGCCATTGCCACAGCCTGGAGGTCAGGCAATGAGCGAGACTTGCAGCTGCATAAACAAACATCCTGCAGGATGCATGTTCACGGGTTTGAGGCAGGGCTCCTTGGAGGTTTGTGCTGAGCTGAATGCCATTCACCTGAGGTGAGCAGGGGTGCGTGGGAGCTGCAGGGTGCATGTCAGGGGCAGGGTGACTCATCCATTCAGAATGATTCCGTTTGAGCTGTACTGCATGCCATGCACTAGGCCAGTGCCACTGCAACAGAAAGCCTGCAGGTAAGGCAGTGTGCAGGGAGTTCAGTGTTGTAGGATGCACATTAGAGGCAGGGTAGAAGTTTGTGGTGAGCTGCACTGCATGCTCATTGCCACAGTGACAGGCACCCTGCGGGTGAGGCGGCGGGCCGGAGGCTCAGTCTGCATGTTGAAGGCAGCTGCAGGGTGGAAGTTTGTGTTGGGCTGTGCTGCATGGCCAGTGCTCAACAGTGACAGAGATATCTGCATCTGATCTGAACGTTGTTCTGCAACTAGGCATATGTCTGGACAACAAGCGATTGTCTGTGTGGCAGGTTGCATCGCATGGCCATGGCTGCTGCGACGAATGGTGTGCAGATGAAGGGGGCGGATGCGTCGCTTGCATTGTTGCAGTTCTTTGTGTTCCAAGCTTGTTTGAACAGATCTGTATCTGTGAAGATGCCCCACTACTGTCCCTCTTCTCTCCCCCTCCTTGTTTTGTTGTATGCAGCATCTCTGGCAGTTGTTTACATCCAAACAGGTGGGCTGTCTGTGTCAGCTGCAAGTACAGGCCGTTCAACGTCGCTTCAGCAGCGATTGTAATCATGTTGACGTGCAACTCTGCACCGCCGGCACCACTGACGTGCAACTCTGCACCGCCGCTGCAGGTGGAGCGACTGGAAATATTTTACGACCCCACGCCCTTCCTGGACAGCCTGGCCAAGGGGGGCGCCAGCAAGTGCCCTTTCATGGCCGGCAGCAGCAGATGATGATGATGATGATGATGATGATGTCCACTACAGTAGCCTAGTTAGGCTGGCGTCACAGCCATGTGCACCAACACCTGATACGTAGAGTGCAGCTTCAATGCCCAGCAGCAATGTATGGCGCAACACCAGACCTCCTGTACCTGAGCGGAGTGACAGCACTGCTGCTAGCAGTGTGCTGTGGACGCACAAGAAGCTGCCTGGCAGGCAGCACCTCAGAATTGTGTCAAGATAGTGTGAGAGAAAGTATTGTACAGTGTGGTTCTTCAGCTTGTGTGAGAGAATGGTGAGTGCAGGGATGTTATTCATTGGAATTGTATGTGTTTCCTGCAACAAAATGAGTGATAGGCGTTATTGGCAGTGCACACGCTGCAAGTGTCCCTGCCAAGGTGGCAAGCGGGATAACCACAACCAGTACGTAATCACTTGCTCACATCCCTTGCTGTGCAGAGCAGCACAGTGCACTGATAGTCACTTCTTGTATCTCTTGCAGCAGCTGGCTGGATCCTACTCAGCACAATGTATGATACGCGGTCAAGCGCTTACTGGCATCACTGGGGTGATATGCGCTGCAGTCTTGTCTGCTGCTGTGCGCGTATTGTACTTGGCTGCATTGACTGAACCTCCTGTCAGTGGAGCATTTTACTTCAGCGTGCCGTGTCGTTAGGGCCGCTGAATAAGTCGTGTAACTTCTGTGACATAGCTGTATGGCGTAGTACGGTTTTGCTGCCTTTGCAGTGCATTATGCACGGGTCAGTGTCAGGGTCAACAGGGACGCATGTCCTGCGTTCACAGCAGCCACAGGGTTGTGATCAGCAGCTGTTGTCTTCCAGGCAGCATGCCTCATGATGCACGCGGCGCTCTTTAGCAGTCAAGCATCATCGTTGACTGCTGGACCAGCAGATTTGGTCGTTTGTGTACCTCTCGACTTGCAAGTCGAGCCAATTGGCGCTGCACCCATGACAGAAAAAGATGATTGAGGTGGTTTACCATGTTGCACAAGGGTTTGACCTTTGTTGAACGTAAATGATAAGGCTGGTGCAGCAGGCAGTTGAAGTGGCAACGCATGAGCCATCGCACACGTTGCTATAGACTCATGGCCTACTGAGGCGCTTTGGAGTACGCAGCTGTGACACATGACACTGCATGCAGTGGCACCTTGCCACCTGCTTGAAGCAGGCAATAGCTGACACGTCAAAACACAGACCCAGCTTCCAAGCTATACACATGCCACAGTCAGCATGCAGCAGCTATTCACGGCTGCTGCTGTCAGCAGCACCTTGCTGCTGCTGCTGCCCAACTGCCGCCAAGCCAGCATACCCCAACAGCAGCCCATTCAGCACCAAGCTAGCCACCCACGTGGCAGCCAAGTTGCCGCCACTAACAACAAAACTAACATTGGCCAGCATGATGCGGGCCAGCTCCTTGCTTAGGGTGAGGCCGTACGCAATGCGTGACGGTGCACTGCCTACACACTCTTCTGTCACTTTGAACAGCCTGTACTCAAGCACTAGGGGATCCAGCTCGCCATCATCATCGTCGTTATTGCTGTCATCGTCATCTGGTGGGTCTGCAGCTGCTTCGCGCTGTCGTTGATCTCGCTGTTCACTGCTGTCTTGTGCATCCCCTAGCAGTGCTGCCAGCGCTGCCTGCTGCTGATCTGCAGCTGTGACAATTGCACCGCCAGCATCACTGCTGCTGCTGCTGCTACTGCTTATGCTTCGGTTCACTTCTTGATGGCTGCTGGTACTGCTGCTGCTGCTGGTGGTGGTGGTGGTGGTGCCAGAAGCAACAGCCTGTCCAACATCTGTCCGCAACAGCAGTGCCCCGCTGACACTCTCAGCTGCTTCCTCTGCTGCCACAAACGCAGCCGGTGCAAACAGCGCAGTAGCAACCAGCGAAGCAGCACACAGCCCCAGCTGCGGCAATGTAAGCTCCATGCCACCAGGGATCAGCGCTATGCTGTCATCTAAGCCTGCCTCGTAACATCTGTCAGTTATCCAGCGCGCGAGGGCTGTGAGCACAAAGCCGCGTTGAAGCAGCTCCTTTGATGTTTCGCGCGCTACTAGCAGACCCAGCCGCGCCTGCAGGCGTATGGATGTTGAGGATAACATGGGCGCAGCAGCCGAAGCAAGGCGTTGGATGCGCGTGTGCGGTGACACATATGTGCAGGAGCTGACATCACCTTGTTTTGACAGAACATGAATTGGTAGCGTACGCCTTGGCCTGTGCTACCGGTGCAGAATCGCAAGCAGGTGGTTGCTGCATCCATACTACCATCGACAGCCACGTGTACAAGCCTTGCAGCTGTGCCGTACATGGTGCTGCTGGTCTCGCCAACGACAGAAGTGCCGCTATCCTGGACACCTGGCACTTGCTTGCCTACTTGTTGCATACCTGTGCTTGTACTATGTTATTGCATGCTTCACGTGTTCGTGTGTAAGCAGCTGTTGTGGACAGCAGCTGTGCTCTGCCTCACCTGCTGGGGCAGCTGCTCTACTTGTGGCCTTCGCAGTACAGCTCGATACAGCGCCAGCAGCAGCAGCAGGCTGTCACCGCTCCACAGGCCGGCCGCCTTCACTGCTGTCATGTCAACCAGCTGCTGCTGCGGCTGGAGATTGCTGCTGCCGTTGTTGCCGCTGCTGTTGCTGCTGCGTGCAGCAGCGGACAGAGATGCAGGTATGCTGTAGCTGGGCAGGAACAGCAACACCTCCAGCAGTACAATGACACCGCTGATCTGCAGCGCCAGCAACATGTCTGCTGTCTGGTCCCATTTGAAGGTGCTAAATATCTGGTAGCCGCATAGAGCACTTCCCGTTACTGCAATGGTGCCAGACAGCCCAATGGTTGTGAGAGCACCCAGCAAGGGGTCAATAGGCACTGCGTCTACGTCATCAGACTGCTTGAATCGCAGATTGCTTATAAGATGGCATCTCGAGTGTCGATGTAAATTGCAAGGAGCGTAGGAAGGCGACAGACACCGTCTGCCTGCTGCTGTTCGACACGCAGCTGAACGGCCTAGTTGACCTTGCAGGACGCTCATTGGGACTGCGAACGTGGCCATCGACATTTGCATCTAGTACGGAAGTTTTGCTGCTTCTACTGAGGCCAGGCGCGCTGACTAGGTGTGTTAGTCATGTCGTTCCAGGGTTTGCAGGCCGTTCAAATTTGACGTTTGCAGCAGCTGATCTGTCTGCAGCGCTTTCGTCGAGACTACCATTTGAAACGGTCAAAAATCGTGGCTACCTGCCAAGGAGAGCACCTGATAACACCATGCACTGGTGATGGCTCAACCCTTTGCAACGCTCAAGACAATTCAACTTGGCAAGCTGAACTGCACCCCGCCAGAGTCCTGGCTGCAGCAGCTGCAGGCTGACACTGGTGGCCAGCTGCTGCATATAATGCATTGATAATGTTGGCTGCAGCCACGCAGATGCGTCGAAAACGGAATGAAGCTGCATTGAGCTCAAGGAACGACAATTCACTGTTTACACAGCACGCGCAGCTGCCGCCATATGGCTGCAAATACGCGCTTTACTGTCACAAACGCAGCCACACTCCACGCTGTGCTGCTCGCGCAACCTACGCCGCTGCTGCCGCTGCTACTGCAGCACAGCATCGCCCTAGGCTGCCGCTGCCACCAGCTGCTGCGACAAGCTGCAGCAACTGCCAACCAGCGGGAACCACTGCAGCACAGCCGGTGCGCCTGCCTGGCACAGCAGCAGCACACACACAACACCTGCTGCGCTGTGTGCTGCTGCTGATGCCACAGCTGCTGCTGCACCTGCTTACAGGCGGCGACCGCGGCGACCACCCTTCCTGCGGGTGCTGTCGGTGGGGATGGGGGTCACATCCTCTGCAGGCAGAAGCAGCAGGGCACAGGTGCAAGCAAAGTCAACAACATGGCAGCACGTACATGTTCAAGAAAGTGTGGTGTAATTGATACCTCGTTTTGCAGCTCTGCCAGCTGCTGTCCGTGCCTGATGTACAGTCTCCAATGCATGCTCAACTGTTGTCAAGCCACCACCAGCAACCACCAGCAGCTGCTGCTGCCAGCCATCCCAGCCAGAACATGCTCCTGTACCATGCTGCTGCTGCCACTCCAGCTTCTGCATCCACTGTTGCTGCTGCAGCTGATGGTCTGCAGCTGTTTCCACTGCTGCTGCAGCTGTTTTGCTTGCTGCTGCCGCAGCTGCTGCTGTGCCGCGCTGCTCACCAATGCGGCCAATCTTCATGCCGGCACGTGCCAGGGCGCGCAGGGCGCTCTGTGCACCTGGGCCGGGGGTCTTGGTCTTGTTGCCACCGGTGGCGCGCAGCTTGATGTGCAGTGCTGTGATGCCCAGCTCCTGCAAACAGAAACAGCAGCAAGGCCAGCAGCAACAGGAGGGGAGCAGGCGTGTATCATGGTTACTGGCACTGGGGTACGTTAGCACGTTCTTTGTGACCCATGCAGTGTGTGACCAGGCACGTGACCACATGGGAACAACAGCGCACACCAGGCGTGCAACTGCATAGGTACGGTCGTGCTGCCTGGCTTGAGCTGCTGGTGCTGTACACAAGTACGAAAAGTCCTGCAAAGCATTCATGACCCGCGTCTTGCGTGCGCCTTCCAACCACCACTGCCAACCAGTCACTACTGCAAGCGAGCAGCACAAGCTGCAGTCAATTGCTGATGCACATCTCTCCAGGCTGCGATAACCATGTAGCTGTTGATCAGCTGTGACCCTGCTGTGAAAAATGCAGTAGCACCTGCTGCTACTGCTGCTGCTGCTTGCCCAGTGCACCCAGTACTGCTCGCACCTTGCAGCGTGCAGCGACGTCCTGTGCTGCCAACATGGCTGCGTAGGGGGAAGACTCGTCACGGTCGGCCTTCACCTTCATGCCGCCAGTGATGCGGCACAGGGTCTCCTTGCCCGACAGGTCGGTGATGTGCACGAATGTGTCGTTGAAGCTGGCAAAGATGTGAGCAACGCCAAAGACGTGCTCGCCCTCGCGCACGGTGGGGCCCAGAGTCACCTGCACGCAGCAGCAAAGCAGCCATGGTGGTCAGGCCCGCCAACCTGTGGACCCATGCAGCATCACCAAAGGCACAAGAGAACATTCCAACAACTCACATTCTCCTCAGTCTTGGTGGTCTTTGCCTTAGGGGCCATTTTGCAGGAGTTTGCCGAGCACGGATGGTGGCGTCTCGGCAGCGAATGCTTGTCCAGTTAAGGATTAGCACGTAAGAGGGAAGAGCACGACGCCGTGGCGCACCATAAGGTGGGGCAGCACGGGAAGCCAGGCAGGCAAGTAACAGGGTGTAGTGCAGGGCCCCCAGCACTGCTGCAGCACCTCAAAGCAAGGTTGCACGCCATGCTGGGCTTGACGTGCATCTGCCTAGTTTCGATGCCAAGCTGGGTCCTGCGCCACTCCCTGCAGATGCAGCTGATGGCAAGCATTTGATCTGAACAGCCACTAGGATAGTACTTGTTGCCCTGTTACTTGGCAGACAGCTCTGCCCAGCTGGTTAGCACCTGCACGATCCACGACTGCAAACTTCTAGAGCAGTTATCTAATGGATGAGGAAACGGAACAACCTAGCACCTTCCTGAGCATCGCCACGCCAGAGCTGTTGAAGGCAAGCAGCGGTTGATCGATGCTGGTGCCCCACACACTGCGTATGCATGCATACATACTTGCTGTGCAAACCGTGGCAGCAATAATCATAGGAGGGGACAAGCAGCATCACCTGGTGCCACACGCATCTCAGCACAGAAAGAGAGTTTCTAATTGTGTACCACGCCTGCATGTGCTGTCCTGCAGGCGGTTACAGCAGCTACAGGCGACCAGGGTGCAGCATGCCGCCCCCTGCGTGCCACCGGTAGCCAGTTGCGAGAGCTGCTGCCAGCTACTTTCCCAGACCCATTGGTCATTCAGTTAGCTGCAGATGAGAACACAGTTACAGCCACAGCTGCAGCAGCTGGCCAGCGCAGTGATGCATCAGCAGAGGCAGCAGCTGATGCAACTGCCGCTGACACAGCAGCACAGTCCAGCCCAGCATCTAACGCTGCAGCTGCACCGACACCTGCGCAACAGGATGCACAGTCAAGGCAGTGTGGCTGGCCGTTGCTGCAGCTGTGGCAGCAGTACCAGCAGAAGGGCAAGGCGCAGCACATGCTGCTGCCAGAGGTCCACCTGAAGCTGGGCCCAAACCTACCCTGGGTGCCCGGCAACAGCAGCAGCAGCAGCAGCAGTGGTGACTTGCCGGATCTGCTGCTGCCGCATTGCAGCCTGCTGCAGCAGCAGGAGTTCCTGCAGCAGATGCGTTCGCTGACGGTGACGTATGCTCATGCGGGAGCGGCAGCTGCAACAGAGGGCAGCACACAGCAGCAGGGTGGACGGAACGGCTGCACTAGCGCGGCACTTGCTAGCTGCCCAGCCAGCAACTTTGCTGCTGGGCTGCTGAAGTCTCAAACCCCCCTGACCAGCTTCACACTTCACCCGGAAGATGCACTGTATGGTGCGCCGTTCTGGCTGCAGCCAAACCAGCCACCACAGGGGAGCATTGCAGGTAGCAACGCTGCCAGCAGCAGCAGCAGCAGCAGCAGGGCCAAATGGCATTCACCCGGGCCGTGCGCGGTCATGCTTCCTCAGCGCGCAGCATTGATGGGTTCGGCAGTGCTAGGCAGCCAGTGGCTGCCACACCTGCTGCAGCTGCCACAGCTGAAGCATCTGACGCTGCCAGTGGTCTGGGTGACCGACAAGCAGCAGCAAACACAGGAGCTCGATGCACTACGTGCAGACCTGTCAGCAGCAGCAGCAGCAGCAGCACGGGACAGCAGCGCTGCCACAAGCGGGGGTCCGACGTCCCCACTGGAGACGTTGCAGCTGCTGCTGGTACCTGCCTGCCTCAAACGGGGCTTGAAGGTCCTGCAAACCGCTTCAACCGCAGAAGACGCGTATTGCAGTGAATTCTGTCCGAAGTCGCTGCAGCAGCTGCTGCAGGTGCTGCTGCTTGAGCTGCCGCAGCTGCAGCGCCTGCACCTGTGTGTGCTGGGCAACAATGCATGGGCAGGCCTGGAGGAGGCTGCCAGCATTGTGGCGAGGCAGAGCAGCAGCCTACGCAGCTTGACCATCGCAGAGATTGCAGGGGACGACGTGTTTGGCGATGACCTTTGTATGTAGTAGTCCTAGCTCGTGTGTGTGTGCCGCGCTGATGTGCTTGGCTTTTATTCAAGTGCTCTATCTCATGCAGGAATGTCAAGCACCTGCGCAGCCATATTGTTGCCGGCAGCTGCAATTGCTGGCTTATATTGGCGCAGCCGCCTACAGGTGCATGTTCCTGTGTGGCAGTACCGAACACCTGCATGTGTCGCAGCGGACAGCACGTGGCACACAGCCAGTGGTGCTCCGCAATGTGAGTGCTAGTGCTCCTGATCTGTGCTGCTGCTGCTGCGGCTGCTGCTGTTGCTGCTGCTGTTGCGCCTTGCAGTGTTCGTACATGGCTTGACGTGGGACTGCGGCAGCAGCTGCAGCGTCACCGCTGTGCAGGGCTCCCTAGGTTTGCTGCGTGCAGCACACACGCAGCCGCAGCAGCTGGCATTACGGGTGGTGACCTTGCCTGCGGTCAATCCCCCCATTGATGCAGCCCTGTTGGAACATGTGACGCAGCTGCAGCTGGCAATCCCGCAAACGCTGCTGCCGCATCTGACTTCCCTGCTGCCGGATGCAAGTGCAGCTGAGTCTGGCAGCAGCAGCAGCAAGCGATGGCGCAACATGCAGACTATGCAGCTATGTCTAGACGGCGGTGCTCTGGATGACGCTGATTCAGATCTCCGCAAGTGGCCAGTGCCCACACACGCTGAGCAGCAGAACGCCTTGCAGCTGCTGCTGCGCGCCAGCCGATGCCTGCGTGTGCTGCGGCTGCAGGGTAGCACGCGAGCCGGCGTCACGATGCTTGGGCAGCTCGCTCCGCTGGCAACAACAGCAGCAGGCACATTGGAAGAGCTGCACCTGCTGCATGCAGTGCCTCAGCATAACATGGGCACGATTCCGCATCTGCATGAGTTCAGGCAGCTGCGCGTGCTAACCTTAGCGGCGCCTGCGATGGCAATGAATCGCCTGGCGCTGCATACACTGCCACCGACGCTGCAGCAGCTGCACCTGGAAGGCTTCAGCGTGTCATGTGAGCTCGCACCGTCATCCGGGTGGGCAGAGAGTTATACCAGTATGCAACAGCACGCAGCGCAACTGGTGCAGAGTGCCTTTGCGACAGCAGTTGAAGCAGAGCAGCAGCAGTCGGATCAGCCAGCGGCAGCTGCAGCAGCTCCGGCAACACCCGCAGTTGCCCAGGACGGCAAAGCAGCTGCAGCAGTTGCAGCGGGTGAAAACGCTGCTGCCTTCATGCGCCCCGAGTTTGAGCACGTACGTGCATTGGCGCTGCCGACGTTGGTGGAAGTGATGCCGCAGCTGCAGCGGCTGCACTTGATCAACTGCGCCGCATTCTCAGTAAGCCTGGCCCTGCTGCTTGAGTGGGCAGGCCCAAGCTTGCAAGAGCTTGTGCTGGCACAAGTACATTGCAACGACCTGGGAGCTGCAACATCAGACGTCCAGAGCGCTGCAGTGCGGCTGCTGCATCTGCGAAGGTTTGACTGGGTCGAATGCAAGCTGCCGCTGGTGACAGATGGAGCAGCAGTGAGTCTGTCGCAGCTGCTGGCGTTTGTGCATGCCAGTGCACCGCAGCTGCAGCAGCTGAAGGTGGCGGCTGATGAGACTCAACCGCTGCTGGATTGGCACGTGCCGCTGCTGCTGCGCATGCAGCAGCTGAGGCGGCTGGAGGCGTTTGTCGGACCAGACGTGACAGGGGAGATCACCGCCAGGTGAGTGACTCAAACTACGTACTGGAACCAGCTGCCCCTGCTCCTGTATGTTATGACTGTGTTAGGCAGACGTCTGTGGTGCATTTGCTGCCGGTTGTGTGCTGAAGCCGGCTGGCTGTCTGCTGCTGTAAGCAGAAGTATTTTCGGCGCCAGGCTGTGCAATCTGAGCACCCGCACTGTGCATGATAACAGTGTATCAACAGGCGAGGCTAGCCAGTATGCTTGACTGGTTGGAATAGCCTTGTGCATGGCGTATAGCATGCAGCCATGCTGTTCTGCTGTGTGATGTGATCTGTCTGTTGCTCAGCCTCTTGCTGCATTGCTGTTGTTGCTGCAGGTTTGAGCAGCGTACAGCCGCCAGCACAGCAGCAGGGACAGCTGTCGCACCAGTGCCACAGCAGCAGCAGCAGCGGCAGCTGCCAGAAGTGCTGGCTGCCATGCAGAACATGCAGCTGCACGCAACGCAGGCAGCACGCTATGCACAGCAGGTGCAGCGGCTTACCAACAGCCATGTTGCTGCAGGAGCTGAATTCACCGAAGACTTCAATCCTGATGCTGATGATCCGGGGCTTGAAGTTATGACGAGGGCGCTGGGTTACGCGAACAGCCTGCTTGGCAGTGAGGGAGTACGTGACCTTGCTGGTATGACAGCTGCTGCAGCAGCGCAGCTCCAGCAGGGGCTGCCGGCTGGCGGGTGTGGCACTGTTGTGCTGCACCGGCAGTGGGACGTTGAGGGTGTGGTTGAGTACATGTACTCACCACACCGTGACAGAGATGCGGGGTGGTAGGGTTGTACATGTTACATTTGCAGAGTGGCGCTGCAGGGGAGATGTTTGCTCCTGTGGGTGCTGAGCTTGTTGTGTCGACGGCGCAGGCACGCCTTGCTGCCGCAGGCGGCCTGAGCGCTGGCTTGACGTCTGTAGTTGTGGACGCTAGCTGCTAGTGAGGCTGCAGCAGTATAAGTGCAGGGGTGCGCTTGTGTGCTGACAGCTTCATAAGTTTCAGAGGTCGCCATCTGACAGTGGAATGACATGTGCTTGGGGTTCTTTCGCAGCAGCTGTTGGCTATGCAATTGTTGTTAGCACACCAGCGTCTGTCGCTGTATCGTAGATCCCATGTGTTGGCATGCAGTGGTGCAATGTCGTTTGCTGCATCATGTGCTTGGGGTGGATTGTGTTGTTTGTCACTGACTTGGCAAGCACGTTGCACTCGTGTACTTCAGTGGCAGCTCCTCTGCAGCTGCTGGTGCGTTGCACCCCTGGTGGCCTGCACATGCACTGCATGGCATGTGAGGATGGTTGATAAGCATGTTCGCTCACGCATGCGGTAGCAGTTGCTGTGCAGTTGCTGTGCGGCTGCTGCAGTATCTTGCACTGCCATGGCCGTACACATGGCCGTCGTTTGGCACCGCTGCAGATGCACAGTGGGATTCAGGATGAATGCACTGCCTGACCACTGTGTGTACCAAATAATTCGCCATGTGGGCCAAGCACCATAGGATTTTGATCATAGCTTGAGTTTGTGATCTCTTATTTGTGCATGCATGCATGATGCAGCGCTGTTGATCATGCTGTAGTTGCAGACTGCAACCTGCAGTACACGTGGTAGTGCTAATAGGCTGGCAGTACGCGAGGCATTCTCTGCTGTGTGCAGTACCACGCACAGCACAATTTTTGTTTGAATCAAGCATTGTTTCAGCTGCAGTGCATGGCAGGACGTCATAGCAAGCACAAACAATAGTAGATGTTGGTGCTGCTGCAGCTGAGCTGCTGGTCAAGCAGTCACAGCTGCTTTGACCACAACCCGATCAGGCTGGTTATGTTTAGAGATTGGGGATGAAAACATTTGCTCCTCGTCGATGTTGAGACGTGCAGCATGTTGGGGGCTGCACTAGAGCTGGATGCGAGCATGGTCAATGTGTGTCATCGACCGTGCTCTCAGAGCCTCTGCATTGCGTACTTGAGTTCTGCCGCTGCATGATCAATCCCAAGTCAGAGTTCCATGCACGTCGTGACTTCTGGCTTCCTGGGATCCTTGCAGCTGAGGGCACGTACGGAGTGCTTGCGTGGCTTGAGTGACATTGCCTGCCTTCCAGCCTGACGGTCAGTAAGCCTATAAAAAGATTCTGCTAATGGTAAACAAAGCAATAGAAGTCCATCAAGATAAAACCACTCAGGTCGTTTATGGCCTAAAGCATACACAGGCCACAGCTGACTAAGCCTCCCACACGACGACACGGCGTAGCCTCTGCCCTGGATCACAAAGGTCAAAGTTCTCAGTCTACTATTTTGAAGCTGCGAAGCTGCCCGTCCTGCAGTCGGCTGACCAAGGTGGGCCGCGGTGAGCCGGGACGCGTGTTAGTTAGTCTTGCTTTCAGCAGATCGCCTGGCATATAAACACGCCCACAGACGTCAGCTTAATTTCAGGTTTGAAAAACGTTTGTCCTACGCAATTGAAGAACGCGAGCGTTTGCTGTGCCGCACACGCATGCAGTAGAGTGAGTAGCTTGAGTGCGTTTCGTGACAACTGCCCGCAGGGGCTTGCAATAGCTTCAAATCCAAGTGACGTAACTTTTAGCTATAATTCTGACCAAGCAGCATTCCTGGCTGCTTTGGCTTGATTGACCAGGTCATCGAGCAAGCAGCTGCCAATTTCAGGGCAGCTTCAGCCAGCAAGTCGACCATAAAACTACATTTTCAAGGAAAATACAGCAGCTGCTTTCCATGAGGCTGTCACGCGTGGCCCTTGTGGCCTTTGGGGCCCTTCTGGCCCTGCAGTGCGCAGTCGCACAGACCCCCCGTGGTCCTGGAGCCACTGGCGTGCCCACTGAGATGTCCAGCTCAGTTATTACCTTCTACAACAGCGGTGAGTAGCAGTGCGGCGCAGCTGCTGAAGTTGCCTCATACAGCGCGGGAACTGAGGATTTGGCGCCTGCATGAATGCTGTATGGGCAGCGTGTTTCGCAACAATGATTTTGCACTCGTTAGCCTATCAGAGCACTTGATCGCAGCATACACGGTAGTTGGTCAGCATGATCCTCCTACTGCTCCTGCTGACTCCAATGCTGCCTCTCCGCTGCTGTCTGCTGTCTCTTCATTCTATCCACCATCAATCCCCACCCACAGAGTACCAGCCAATGTACTCTTCCCTCTCCCAGTGCGAGCTGCTGGTGCGTCGTGCAGCTAAGCACGGTGGCCGCCGCATCCAGTTTGTGCCCACGCACTACTGGTACGAGGCCAAGAACGAGCAGTTTGCCCCCAACACCTGCCACGCCGACAACTGGTCTCTCCAGAACAAGGTCGACTACTACTGCCAGAAGCATGAGTGGAACAGCGACTGCCGTCCCTTCGACCAGGGCGCCATTGACATTTTCAGCCGCGGCATCAAGGACTGCTTCAAGGTTGCTGCTAGCCTGTTTGATGAGATCCTAATCGCCCCCCACCTCGATGAGGGCCTCAAGCGCGGCAAGTGGCGCAACATGCTGCACTTTGACCCCCTGTGGAAGGACCCCAACGGCTACAGCTACTGGGACATCATGCTGAAGCCCATCCTGAACGCTGCCAACGAGGTGCTGCCTGCCGGCAAGACCTTCCTGTTCTCCGTTGAGGGTGAGTGGCAGACTCTGCCCTGCAACACTGCTGTGCAGCGCTGCATGTAATATTCCAGCTGTGTATTGTTTGATTGCAGCTGAATCTTGCATCTTCTACATAGCAGCTATGCTTGAGTCATAGCGACAACAACCTGGCAGCAATACAGCAGCAGCAGGCACAGTCATTGCGCAATCTTTGTTACCACACCAGCAACTAGCAGGGGTGCTGCAGTAATCCGTCAACCTGCAGCGCTACTGCATTCTTGTATGTGTGTACTGTTGCACGTAACCATGCTTGCATGACCAGCATAGCCATACCAGCTGCCTGCCTCTGTGCAGCTCAACAAACAGCACAGCAGCATCCCCTCTGTGAAAGTGGCAGTGCCTCTGACGCAACCCCACTTGTCTGCTGCTGCTGCTGCTGCTGCTGCTGCTGCACCCATCTGCAGGTGAGATGGGTGGCACTGTGCTGTCCAACCCCGCGCAGTACCTCAAGGTCTACAACATGATCCGCACCGGCTGGAAGTCCGCGGCCAAGCTGCACGTTGGAGCCACCTTCAACCACGCCTACATCATGGGCTACATCACTCGCGGGCCTGGCTCCCCCCCTCCCCTGCCCCCCACCCCCATGGCTCCCCTTGACGGTGGCTGGGGCCCCGTACTGCCCTTTGAGCAGTGGCCTAACTACGAGGAGGCCAAGAGGAACCTGCCCGCTATCAGACAGCTGCTGGCAGCATCTGACTTCCTGGGTGTCAGCAACTACGCAAGGTGGGTGGCGGGGATTTGCTGCACGTGTGCTGTTGGGTGTGCTGGGGTACCTGGGTGCTGTGCAGCGGTTGGTGCGACCGGCAGACTGCGTTTGCAGCGGCATATGTATTGCTCCAATGCAGCAGCAGCAATGCAGTTGCAGGCTTGCATTCAACCTGCTAGTCTGCAGGTGCTGCTGTGCACTGCAGTGGCATACCTGACAGCCTTGCCTCTGCAGATGCACATGAGATGCGCAGTACAGCAACAGCGGCAATCTACAGCCAGACAGTTGCTGTATTTACACCCAAATGTTGTGACTCACCACTGCTGCCCTCCTCTGGCTGCCACTGCTCCTTCCTGCACAAATCTCTTCCCCACCCACAGGGCTGGTGACGGCATGAACGTGCAGCCCAAGCACATCGAGTCCGGTATTGCCAAGGTGCAGGCCGAGTTCATGGCCATGGGCATCAACTTCCGCGACATCATCATTAAGGGCAACAAGATGCTCATCTACAACGAGTTCGGCCTTGGCGGTGGCATCAGCGAGTGCGGCGACACACCCGGCAAGGGCCCCGAGATCGGATTCTTCCCATGGCTCGGCATCACCACCCCATACGCCCCCAACAACG